>JAYMFW010081099.1:9370-21695 GCA_036785005.1 Tubulanus punctatus | reverse complement strand
CATGATCGTTATTCAATTTAAACCGATGGTTGCCGAAATCAAATATACTATGAGATATGGTTTTACTGCTTAGTATATTCGACCTTGTTTTTTCTACTAGACATTTCGCTAGACATTTCACTTTTTAAGAGACCGCGGTTTTCGTGAGAAATTACACCGATTAGTGGGAAAACTGTCCGGATTTTAGATTTGTCTTTATTATTTATTGAGGTTATGCACGTGATGTGGTGATGGAGTCATTTTGGCCGTCAATATAATTGATATTTTGATGTGATATCACAAATTGTTGTCAAATTGGCCGTCAATACAATAGACCACCAAATGACGTATATATATGTGCATAACCTCTTTACGCCCCAACGACGTAGTCGATTACCTCTAATGAAGGTGATCTTTCCGATAGTATGAATTTCCCTGTTGTTTTCCAGTTACATTGAGCGTGATAAACATTTTCATCGTCCGCCAATAATCGTCGTTCGGTCTTCCCAGAATTCCTTCGTTTTGACGTACCTCCGGGACTTTCTACATACGACGAACTGATAAGTTCCTCGATTAATGTATACTTCCGCGGGTCGTCTGGTCGCCTCGCTTTCAACATCGCCTGTTCAAATTAGGAGAAATAATTAATTTGATAAATAAGAGAACATTTTTGGATGTGTAATATCAATATACATTAGTAGCAGTTAATCATCCATTTTAGATTTGTGATAATCAACTATTACTAGGAAATTTCATCAATTTGCAATTCATTTGTTTCCAACAAGATGCTTACTTGAGTAATAATATCTTCAGCGGTACTTGATGCGGGAGCTTTAAATATAGTATACGGTTGATCGGGTGATACATTATAGACGCAAACTAGGAACATTTGATCGTCAGTATCCCAGGCTATACTGTCTGACGTCACGTCTTTGTTTCTGTTGTGTTCTTGTGTCAATATTGTTGTCATCCATGCACGACTGCTCGGATCCTTTATATGGAAAAGAAATATAAAATCTGACAAAATATTTCCGAATAAAATATTCCGATTTTTTTACAAAATCCTATCTGAACAGATGGAAACAGTTTTGCAAACATGTGAAACCCATATCTTACGTCCGCTTTCTTTCTCAATACAAATCGTCCACTGCCTTGCCATTTATCTTGTGCTTGTAAAACCTTTTCATTCGGCGTTAACAATCTTTGAGTTGTCTTTTCCAGATCCTTTTTCTCCCAGCCTCCGTGAACCTCTTCAACGAACACGTAATCATCCGGTTTTTCTTCAATTCTTCCTACTTTGGTTAATGCCTATACATAAGAAATTCTATAAGTTTTAGCAATCCGGCTCATTTATGAATACTAATCATAAAAGCCCTATCGCCTCATTACCTGTTGTATTGCTTCACAAACAGTCGTGTCCTGGGTAACTTTAAGAATCGTCGATTCTTCAAGTCCGTGAATCCCGTGAACCGTTATAAAGAATGTTCTTCGTTTTGGTTTCATCGTAAGGAATGGCGTCATCTAAAAACGATAGTAAAATGAAAAGAAAAGTGCCCAGAAATACATTTAAAGATAAAGCATCTTTTATGACGCCACAGCTCAGTTAACGATGAACAAATCTGCCAAATTTAGTTCAAATTCAATTAAATTGTCATCTTTCAATGCCAAAATCGTTATAACACCCTGTATTCAAATTCTCAATGATGGCGTTATAACGACATAATGGTTGCGTTTATTGTGATATATAGCGGTACCTCTTTTCCTTCTAGTTTACTGAGATCGTATTTGATTTTAGCCAATATGGATTTTCGTTTGGGATCATCATCCGGGGAGGTTGTATGTATCATTTCTTCCTCCCATTGTGAATATATGAACAGTGTTGACAGCTCCAACGGAGTGTTACTTATTGAACGAAGTCTCACGTGACGATATCCTGAATTGATAAAAATAAACTATGTGACTTTGATGGCAATTCTAGGTTTCAATTTCTAGGCCACTGCAGACCTCGCATGACTGTAAAATTAAAGCGCCTCTTTATAGGAATAAAATGATTGTAAACCTATGCAATCTATTTTAGAGCGGTTCTTGGATCATCAAATTTGATTGCGGTCCAACCTGGCCCTAGCTACGTAATTTAACCACCATTTATAACATACCCGGTCTCAGACAACGTAACGGAATGGTACGTTGTCCAGTTGCATGGTTACTTCCTACGTCGAATACGCTTAAACGTAGAAATGCCAATTCTTGAAATAAGACCTAAAACGAGAGCTCTGTGTCATTAAACTTACTCGATTTGTTAATAGAGAGGTTTCGTTATGTTAATTCGAGATCAAAAATGGGATCAAATGCTGGATACGTCATTGGAACTGTTGCGACGTAGGCAATCTATGTGTGTTCTCGGTATTCGTTACTATCTAATATTGAAGTATATAATCATTGATTACTTCAAGATCTGATATACTATTTCTTAAATGTTATGATCATTTGACACATTTTATACAAGTAAAATGATAGTTTCATCCACGTCGAAACATCAATCGAGTGAGAAACACACGTTTAAATCGAAGCACGTTCTAACTGCAAAGCCACCTTTTAGCGAAACTGGTAAATTCGACTTCTTAGTGACTAGCAACTGTCATATCTCATTCCCGATCACGACCCGACATAGCGAGAAACCTCTCCTGTTGAGGGATATAATATTCTAGCCACGGCGAGTAAATTCATGGTGGGTCTATCTAATAATGTGGAGTGATATATCGGTTCGGTGAAAAGATCTCTCTCAGATTTAAGTATTTGATTAAATCGCTTCTAAAACTAAGACAAACGACTATATTACCTGAAATGTGAACGTATCCCTCCATATAGGATTAACAGCGTTTCTCGAGATTACTTTGGTTTTATGTTTAGCGCAATCAACAGGTATTCCTGTAATTTCTAATTCAACTACCGGACTGCCAGTATGGTTACCCTGACATACGTATTGTCCCGATATAATATGTATTGTGAATGTAGCAGCGTGCAAACCGTCAAATTCTTTCTCCCACGGATTGAAACGGTTATACATCACGTGATTTTTATCCCACATAACACGTGGTTTCAGTACGTATCCGCTGCATCCATTCTGTTCAAACATCGATGAATTGATCTGCATCGCTGCCCCTAAAATATTCATATTGATTTGATAAAATTCTGAACTCCCATTCACAGATTGATAGAAGAATGTGAAATATTTAATCAATTTTACCTTCCGTCTGGTAATTCAAAGCGACCATCTGAATTCCAAACGCCCAAAATATGACAGGATTGAAATTTGACGAATCGATTCTCATACCGGCAGGATATGTCCGCATTAATTGTTTAGAGGTATGACTAAAAAAAGTTTTAAAATCATTTTTGATATCTAATGAAGTCTGTAATTTCAGTTTGGAAAATTGAGAAAAATAATAACCCCATAACTCCTATTGGTTGACGTCTACACAATTGTTTAGCTTTGTTTTCATTAAGGGATGACACGTGATAACATACGGGTAAGTCGTCTGCCCGTGGAGGTGAAGGTCGTTGTGCTTGCATCAACTGTAACGGAAGCTCCGGTTTTTCCATAGCTATGATAGATAAAATCGATGTTAGTTATTAGAATGAATACAAATCTCTAACTTGGGTAAAAATCTTGGTTTATTTGTACTTGGTATAGAGTGTGGAGAACTCGGAGTTGCCGGTAGTATACTCTTGCGGATGGTACCTTTCTTCTGTTTCAATGTCAAAGTGGCGTATGTATTCATCGATAAACCTATTGATTGCATCAAAATAGAATAAGTCAAAATCGTCCCATTTAGAAAATTCAGATTAAAATCGAAGTTATAGAATATACCTCTAAATTTTACAGCTCGAGTGTACACCACTAAATCTGACAATTCTTTAGCAATTTGACTCGTTTTCTTTTGTTTATTTTTCGGATGAGTTTTCTCTTTTCCCAACAGAAATTCATCGAACAACCAATCGGAATCGAATTGTCCTTTCGACAAACGCCCTCGATCTCCGTGTAGTTGAAACGAATTATTTCGGAATCTGCAGAGAACAACAGAAGAAAAAGTAAACGAAAGCGATTTCCAATGATTCGTTCTTTCTTTAATGTGTTCAATACCTCTGAGGCGGGAAATCCGAGGTTACAGCAAGAGAATTGTTTTTACTTCGTACGGTAGTTTCGTCATGTGAATGCGGCGAACTGCACTCTGATTGGTCGTCGTCTTGTCTTCTTGATGACGTCATTACAGGTAAATCTTTTACTGATAATAAACATATAGAAAGGATTGAAAGTTTTCGGTTCATATTATAGTTAACGATATTTCAGAATAAATTGAAGATTTTTACCATCTGTGACGTCATCTTCATCTTCGTCGTCGTCCTCATCCTCATCTTCATCGATCAAACTGTTCGTCCTCAAATGATTCTGAAAAATGAGTGCATTTATTTTTTAAAAATCGCATTATTCGAAATAACTATGAGTACATAAGTTGGACAGGATAATAGATATCTTATAGGTGAGCTTCTGAAAATTACTCTGCCACTTCTAAAATTCGTATTTTTGAAAAAGAAGATAATTACCCTGTGTTTGAGAAGAGCTTTTGTAACATCCTCGGTGCCAACCTTCTTATTCTTGAGAAGTATTTTGTATTTCAGTGCGTTTGGTGACGGAAGCTGCGGTTCCGAGTCAAAATCGGATTCGAATAGAAATTCAGTCACAAGTTTTTCGCCAAATACGCTCTGTAAGTATAAAACGTATACTAGTCAGCCTCACACCCAAGCCAAATATGTCAAATATCCACTACAGAGATTATTGAGGAAATGATTAATTTACGGTGAAAATCTGCGCCATTTTCTGTTGTTGCTGAACGGAACAGTGATTCTCTAATGATAAAATCACCGGATATGGTGACGTTACAAATGCACTTTTGTTGATGGCTTCTACAACGGATTTGAATAAAACTTTAGTCGTTAACGTGTGGCCGTGGTATATAACTGGTGTACCGTCATCACCATCCCAGCAGTCTAATTCTACACAACGGCAACCAGACATTAAAACCTACAAAAGTAGAAATTGATAAGGATACCTTAACAAGAAATAAAACTTTCTTAGAGAGAAGAGGTTAATATCTTGAATAAACTTACCCGGCTGTACATTTCAATTGAGGATTCCCCTCGAAGTTGATGGGCAGTAAGATATGTATTGTGGGACGATTCGATATAATAATGCGATAGCGGATGATCCATATCCTGTAAATATGACGAAAACGATGGTGGATGAAATAATAACCACCACCAGAATACTAAGACGACGTAATCAAAACGTCAGTCTTACCTCATCCTCCATTCGCGTCTGTTCATCTATAAATGCATAATTATCTTTATCAATGAGAAAATTAGCGAATCCATCAAATGACAGGCAGTATTTATTCCTCATCACTGGATCCGGTTCATGACGCTGTGGGGGTAAAAAAAGGCAAATCAATGAACCTTTGAAAATTTTAGGAGACCTTGCTCTTCTATCCACGAAACCCATGCCCATACTTTGAGAAATAGAAAAGGAAAAATTAGCAAATTTAAAACATGTTGACAACCTGTTGTTGACAGACTTTTCATATGTTTTCATGACCGCACAAATTATGGATTTCAAAAGAGGGTCAAATGAATAATCCGTAGATAATTAAATTTTCACAATATCAACTTGAGAATACCTGTATAAGGCGGTAAACATCATCGGTTGAATATATCTCCTGTTGATAATTTTCTAAGAATTGTTTGAATTCTCTGGCCGGCAAATATCGACTATTTGCTGTTTCCACACCAGCGCTGTTAGTTACTATACTCGACGCTGTTATAGCGTCAAATATTTTCAATCTTTCAGTGTTGTAATCCAAAGACGTGTTTCGTGTTATCAAACCTTGAATTAGAAAATGTCATAAATCCATTAGAGGATATTCATTTAGAAGCGGCAGGGAAATAGCTATAAATAATGAAAACAATTTCAAATGAATAGAATATTGAGATAAATGTTACAAAGGAAAAAATCCTCCGTCGATTGTATGAAAATTGCAATCAAAAGACCATTAGAATATGACAATATTTTTCTTTCTGTTTCGTTAATTGTGATGAAAACATTTCGTTTCTTCATTTAAGGATAAGCAGGCTATTAGACTCCTTGGGGTGTCTTATTTTCACTGTTTACTATTTATTGTATTATGTATTAATATTATTTTGAAGTGAAAATAAAGAAACTAATATACATTAGTGATGAAACTAAATGAAATTTCTGACGCGGTGCCTGATCAGTTGAAAACCTACCAGAGTCGCGTGCACGTGGTTTATATCGAATTGATACATTTGAAGGACATTTCCCATCTAACTGACTCTTATTCACGGCGATCTGGTCGAATAACTGCCTCAGGTCTTTACGCAGTCTCAGATAAAACGATCGAAATAAATCGACGAAATCTGGGAAATCTAATCTCGACGAGTTGATGATCGGCTTCACCAGTGCGTTCACGTGATCAACACGTGACCGCTGCTGTAAGGCATAACTGAAGGCCAGGCTTGTAGGACGTTGTGATAGTTTGGTAGGTTCGGAAGAGGCAGCTGCAGTGGTCGTTGCGGTAGTTGATATGATTTGACTAGGTATGTTGTCGTATGATACAGACATAGGCAGTGAGACTCGGACCGATTGCGGGGTTGTTTGTTTCTCTGGCATCGACTTCTGCGACGACGTTGAATCCTACAAAATACATTTATAAATTTGACATCGACTTTCAGCAATATATCATTATTGAAATACTACTGAGTCAATCTTTGTTTGCTCACTCGTTGACTCTTCTTCTTCAATATCTTGGCTGTTGTATATCCGGCAAAACTTGGAGTTCTACGGAATGTTCCGAGTCGTTCGTGTTCCTGGTGACTGGTTCCGTTAGTTAATGATCGATCTGGTCTATGACGTCCTCCGAATACCTGCTCATAGATAAACATGATTTATTCCATATAAACAATGCTCAGTAATTCATTAATCATTTCTAAAAATCTATATTACATCGTCACAAATTCACTTTATGTCAAACAAAAAGAATGCAAATTATTTCATTCGCAATAATATGCCTTTGCTTGTATTTCTCTGCTTTTGTAAGTAAACATCTAATCAGGATATGTAAATTCAAATTCACCTTGATTGCCTCAGCTGGCGTTGGACCCTCGCATCTTTCATTCTCGTAATACAATTGCAGATAAATGTTCATTAGCCAATAAATCCGCTTATCCGTGTGTTTCATTTGTTTGTTCATTCCGAATAACAACGATTTTAATCCCGTATACCAGATCTTACATCCATTTGTCGGTAATACTAAATGCAATAGTTTATTTTCGGCGATATGTGCACCGTAGAGAATACTGATACAATTAAGTTTATGTGATAACTCTTCAAGATTATGACGTTTACTGATACCAGGCAGATCAATTCCTTCGTGGCCACTTATCACATCTTTAATCATACATAGTTCTATGAAACCTTCTTCCAACCCGTCTGATATGAATTCTCCTCCGCAATATTTAGCCGTTAAACCAACTGCCGTTTGGCAACCGATGTCACCAGTAAGGCTATACGACGGAGGACTGCCCGCTCGTAAATTCGTCCACTGTGGTTTCCCCCACGTCAAAGTGGCATTGTTGCTTTCCAATCTTAAAAACGAGATGGCGCTGCGGTTGTTTTCCTCCTCGATTCGAATAACTGTAGTCCCATGATGCATCAGTTGCAACACATGTAAATTGATTTTAGATAGCTTCGGTGATATAAGAGTAACCCTGGGATCTTTATACAGCGGTTCTATCGGGCGATATGAATCTAACGTCAAATCATAATCGCTATCTGTGTCTATATCCTGACACGGCTCCGTTCCACCTATCAGATCGTCTAATCTGTAAATTTCCATATCAGAATTAGTTGAAGAAACCTATCATATACTACATACGTAAAGTAGATAAATAGTAAATTATTAATACCTTGCGAGATCATCAATCTGTTTGTTTGGTAAATTATCCCCCAGGTGGTTAGAGTGCTGTTGAAACAACATAATATCGGTAAGTATCACGTGGGATTGTCTCATTTTATCAAGGTTTATTAAACCACCAATACCAATTCTTGTCATAAATCGATCTTCACCGCTATATTCACATGTAAACTGAAAATGAAATAAATGACGTTGAAAAATGAGTACGATCACGTTAAAAACCTCAAAATCCGATGATATTACGTTTACAAACCTCAATTTGAAGACTAGGTTCAGATGGCATGACTATTATACTCGGCATTCCTCTGAATATCTCGCGCAAATCACGTAAAAACCCACCGAAGAACGGAACAATATTGCACTCTTTAAGATCAAGCGCTCTTGTGACTGCATCGCGGTACTCTTTGGTTTGTTCATGCCCCAGTAGAAGGTGGGTTAGTTGGTCCATTATTGTTAAATCCACATTTGATAAGGTTAACCAAAACGGTTTTAACTTGTCCGATCTGAAAATACACGAAAATCAGGCATAATAAAACTACGCCAATCAGCAGTTCGGATTCAGTGGATAAGCCAATGAGATTCGATCTTACTTACTTCAGTCCGACAAGAATTTCCGTCGCACCATTGAAGTTACCCATATTCCAACAGGCTTTAGCTAATCGCATTATACAAGACAATGTAGCTTTCCTATCTTCTTGTGTCGGTTGTGTGATCAATATATGTGTTATCCAACAGCTTACCTGAGACGAATATTGTAAAGTTAGTTCCGTGGAGATCTTGCTAATGCATACAAAGCTTATGACAAAAATATTGTAGGATTTATACCCGGGGAATTATAACTTTCCAGCTACGCCGGAACGTATTTTAAAGGGGGGGGGGCAAATTTAACAAAAATAATAAAACAAAATATGACTATTTTCAAAAAGATTATGCACAACCTAAAAAAGCCCTGACTTCTGCCTAGTATGAGGAATTCATGTATCTGACATAGCTCTGGTGTTTGGGGTCATTACAGCAGCCTCATTTAGTACTAGGAGCATTTTATTAACCTCTTCATTATTCCTGCCTTCAGCGTGTGGGGCTAATTACGTTAGGTATCTTTCAATGATATTTAACCTTTACATATCTAAGTACCTCTTTAAATCGTTGAACTAAATCCTGTATGGTAGGACGTCTGTGATGTTGTAGCGTTGGTTTACTGAGATCAGTAGTTATTTGACGGATGTAGTATGCTGGCGGGACACTGAGAAACAATTCAGTTTCTACTTTAGTCAATCGAAGTGCTACTTCTTCTGGGAAATGCAAAATCTGTTGATACGATTCCAACTCTGCTGTATATATCATAGCTTGGTCTACTTCGGGTTTCACATTCAACTGTCTCCGAGAATTGATATCAACTGGCAAAGAAATTGATTATAAGTGAGGCGTAGAAAACGACACTCTTTCAATTGAATATTACATCTGTATCCGGAAAGGTGCGCTCGTGTGAAATCGGATTAATGAGGATAATTACTTCTCGTTTTAAGTAAAATCTAGTTCATAATTATCTTCTATAAGTCTCCATTGGTGGACCAGTGGATGAGTTGTCAATACATAAGAATACTCGAATAGAATAGCACCCACGCTGGTCATATGCGAGTCCAAGTTAATTGGAATTTTATTAAAATGAACCATGCAGATTCCAGATGATTTAAATTGGGATGTTGATTTTGTCACAGTGGGGAAACATTGATGCATTTTCTACTTACTAAAATCGAAACTGTGATGTCTTATGGATGACTGCTCGAGATAACGACCGTCTAAATCCATTACTTCCCATAAATTCGCCATAACAGATCTCAGATCTTCCATTGATTGAGCTGACAACAACAACGGTTTCGAACCGAGGAAGACTAAACTCAGTGCATCGTTACATTTCCCTGCTCCAGCTCTCCAATCTTCCAGATCTTTTATCGGTTGATTGCGCAGTAAAACACGGGTTTTGTTATCCAGTAATATGATTCTTTCTTTATTTATTCCCAACAATCGAGGAATCTGCAAATGAACAAGCATGACCTGATACTATTTCATCTATGGGACATAATGTCAGCCTTAACTTCATTTATCTATTCAATACCTTTTTGTGAGTATTTCCTCGAAGGATCTCTTTGACTGAGTACAATTTACACCCAAATGATGGAAGATTTTTGCAGATTTTTATGTAAAGTTGTTTCAGTTTCACCTCATTATCATAGTACGGAGTGTGCCATAGTTTTTTCTGCTTTTCCTTTGAATACATAGATTTAAACATCATAACATTATGTCGTTCTTAATATAACATTTATAACGAGTTTGGATGCATTTACTTTCCAAAGAATTAGATTAGATTAATTAGTATGCATTATCACTTCTAAAAGTGTAATTAGGTTTCGACTCGCCTAAATGCAATACTTATGTTGATAATTATATACGCCTACATATTAAGGAAAAGTGCCCTTTTACATAAGCACCAGCCTCATATACTGCCGATATAACTGTTGACTTTTCTCGCTGTAACCTCATATTCATTTTTGTAGTAAACACTCACATATTTCATTTTCCAAACAAATATTAACGTTATAAACAATTTGATTTTAAAAAATACAAACCTTGATAAGATCCCAGATTTTTCTGGACTGATTAAATTCTGCCGGTAAATACTGTGTCAAGTCAAATTTTTTCTCCTCTTCGTGGAATTCCTCATCTTTCAAACAAATCAAAGCTCGTATCAATCGATTTCTTCGTCGACTACAAGTTAATTTCTTTGATTTCTGAGATCGTATCAATTCTTTCTTTCTTTGTAGATTCTCCATTTGCATCTGGAAATGAAATATTTCGTACGTTTCATATCGATGAGCTAGTTTGATGATGTTGACACAAGGGAAGAAGATGAAGTGAATACTGTCTGAGAATTTTAAAAATCCTTCACTTGGGAAATCAAAACGATCCAATAATTGCAAAGCGTATAAAACAGTGTACAGTCTTTTGGAGCGGAAGTCTTTTCTCATCAGGGTGAAATTGTGTTTTTTATCAAATGTTGTCACTTCTTTTCCTCACTGTGAGACCTATTCAAACTATGAGGATGTCACTAAGTATGGGCAAGTTAATTAATCTTAGCCAACTTAAGTTCATTACGAAGGGTTTTACCGAATCTTTTATGAGTCGATCTTTCTCTAGAGTTTCATTTTGATCCTCGTCGTTGCAGTTCTCATCTTGTATGTCACCAGTACTAACAGCAGCAGTACATTCAGGCCAAGCATCATCGATGTGTATATGAATACCAGCCAGAGTGGCGGCCTCGTCCTTCGTGCACGGCAATTCTCCTTGAACAACTAACTGTTGTAACTAAAATATAAGCCGATGTATAACAAGAATACGAAAATAATAAATAGGCTCACATTCGTAACAGATATCGTAAGGAAAACTAATATTTTGGAAGTGAAATTCAAAACTTTTAATCAGATAAAGAGCTGCATTGTCAACTAAAGCAAACATCATTAATGGAAAGTGATTATGGATTTTTACAGTTTTAAAAAGATTAAAATGTTCCAGTTTGTCAATTCCGGGGTGAATGTATGGGGATGTATACTTCGGCGTTTTTAACTTGAATAGATTGGGCCTAATGTAGTGAAAATGCCATCAAATTATCTGCAGGGTGGGGATTTTACCATAATCGGTTTGCAAGTTCCCTTTGGAAGACTATAAACCTATATCTAAGTACCTTAAAGGCGATAGCACCAAGAACTAATTAGCACCAGGAACTGGTAGTTGTAACGTGGCCTCTACAACGGACGTATTACGTCCATGTTTGTACAAGACGATCATGTAATATTAATGAGCCGGGGGTAACAACTCGTATCGTTTCAATCAGTCACTTCACGTTTTTTTTTTGGAGACACGTCATTTTTAAAATCTTTTTACCACGGTTGTTATAAACATTTTCAAAATGGACTGGCTATAATTAAAGGAATACAATTTCGTCGTTGCTAATGATATAATGCACCGGATACGAAGAAATCTATGTAAGAAAATTGTTTATTTTTGCTGCACGACTCATGAAAATTACGAGTCGTTAAATATGAAATAACAATCATAACTGTACGCATGGGAGTTGACATTTTACAATTAAAACAGACAAGGTGCGACAACTCTTCCGAGCAACAGTTTCGATAATTCATGATAGCACAGTTCATTCAGTGAATGTCAAATAGATGAAATAATAAATCACACATCGACCCAAATGCAATTACTATAAATGGTTCGATGGGAAAATACATCTA
>JAYMFW010080988.1:0-10486 GCA_036785005.1 Tubulanus punctatus | reverse complement strand
CGCGCTTCGGGTATGGATCCGTGCAAGGCAACGTGCGCAACATTAGCCACATACACACAAATGGTGAATGTTGAATGAATGTTGTTAGTGTAGCACCCCATTCCGTTCACAGAAAAACATCAACCAAATTGCCAAATTTTGACAGAGCTGAAACCCGGAAATAAAACACTTCCGCGTTTGTCGGTGTTAGATGCAATGCCGCATCGTCCGATAAGGACTGCTCCAAGCGGAGCCGCCCCTCGTATTCATAATTACTCCGATCAGCGAGCGGGTTTTAAGCTAGTCTGATTTTCAGACTCATGAGCTATCGCCACGTCTGAAAATCAGACTAGTTTTAAGCAGAATACTTTTTATCTCGGGGTTGGACTTACGGATAATGTTAGATGACGTGTAAATATGAATGAACCGATAATAGCAGAATTCCGTGAATTCTAAATGAGTAAAATCACAATCGCTGGACCCTCGTACTCCGGAGTCGTAGGAAATAATCATTTTTCTATCTTTCTTTGAATTTTCAGTCTTTCATACACAATACTTCTGGGCACTGTGATGATATACAGAGAAAACATTAGAAAGACAGGAAAACTTCATGTACCGGTACCTTAAAATCCAAGAAAAATCACAAATGGATAATAAAAATTATTTCACATTTTCATGCTGTATATTCTTAAGTATACAGCATATTTTAAGAAAACTCTTCCATTTTCTATGTTAAAAAATTTCCTGATTCGATTTTTCCTTGCATTAACAAGATATTCTCTTACATATTATTCTCAATGTCGTACTATTCTTGTATTTTCAATTCTTCTTGCAGTTTACATCAGTGTCATTTTATTTCACGATGTGTAGTATTTTAAGCGACACCGTTGTGTGAAACCAGGCGGGTCAATTCAGTTTTTTTGTTGTGTATTTTGAGATGATTCATTAATATTGGATTGTGGTAAGTAGTGTTATATGCATCGATGGTCGAAATTGTTTTATCGGATTTGTGTTCTTAATTCTAGAACGCGAGATAGGATGATGATTATAAATCCGCGTCACTTCTACTCATTATTTAATGTAATAATATATCACCAGGAGTCGCTACTATCGACGTCAGACGATCATCATTCGACTTTTTCACGCTGTCACTTAATCACAAATTGTGATATATGATTGAATTGAATTATTCATCCAAAAAACGGCAGAGAAATTTTTCAAATCTGTTTTATCAATTCATTAACCAACTCAATTTATTTTACCATTTACACGATTTAACGATAACAAATGAAGTGAACATTTTTTTAAATGCGACCACCCGATCAGAAGTTGTCGTGTATTTATGGTGAATTTCTCCAAATGATATTAAAAATCTCACAGATAGAAAATAAAGTCGAGTAATTATTACTGTATTGAGATTACCGGTACTTAATTATTAATTACTATATTCGTTCTTTAAAAAGCAGAAAAATTCACGATGTTACAGAGAATGAGATAATGATGATTCGGTAAAATAGTAATTTAGAAATGGTTGTTATTTGAATAGTATTCATCAATCACTATTCTGTCTATGTCGAGATTATTCTATCATTTAGCTAAGATATCGAGACACGAGCCATTAGATTTTGAAAGGTTACATGATATAATAGAATAATGGGAAAAGGCTGTAGATCAATTAATTTCGTCCACGCATTAAATACCCAGCGAACAGGCGGCATAATGACCTGTTGTAATTTGAAGGCACATCGATCATAATGTAAAATATTATTTTTGACAATCTGCACAGAATGAAATTTTCGCAGTGTAAAGACCGGAAAATATGTGATCGCTGTAGTTTCTGCCATAACGGGACTATCAATTAATTGACCATTGTCAGTATGATATTCCGTAAGTAATAGTCTGTGTGATTCACTGCGCGCGAGTATCGTGAATTACCTTACCTTTAGCCGACGAGAGAGTTCCATTATTAATCCACGTTGTTTCAATTTCAGTCACGGGAGCGACACTTTTTGTTAAAAAAAGTAAGTTGTAAATCTTACTGTGGAAATTGGGGTTACTTGAAAAAACAACTTAGGAAATTTAGATGAATCCAGTAGAATAAATGGCGCATTATATCAACATAGAAGTATAGATTAATAGAAATATCCCACTTTGTTAATTTGGTTAAAGTATTTCTTTTTTATTCGTCACAACGTTTCGGCAGTGAACTCACCGCCATCAGCGGGTCATCATTTTCCAGAAAGACTCAACTTTAAGGACTTTAACAATTTTACATTGTGGGTTTTCTATCAATTTGATAAAGCTCACGGATCAACCAGTATAAAAGTAGATAAATGTAAAAAAGAAAGGAATGCATGTATGGAAGGAAAACAGAAAGAAAAACTTTAAATAAGGCTAGATGATATCGCCTTGATTTTGTTTAACTTTATTTGATCGAGCTTCATTGCTATAAGGAATTTGCATACAGATCATACCAAAATAAAACATTTTCTTTCATTGAATATTTTGAAATGTGTTATTTTTCATAGGTTGAATTGACATATTCTGAATGTATTTAAGATAAGATTTATATAAAGGTTTATGTTTTTGAAAATGTAATTTTTCATCGTCGGATATGAAGTGTAATTTTATCGGTTATTTGATAGTCAGTATACACCTCGAATTTTAATGGATGTCTGTCGTATACAGCTGCGGTGTCACTCTGATGACCACAAAAGCGAATGTCAGCTATCATTTTACACGCATCTTATTGACCAACTCGATAGTGTTGTTGAATTGTTTAAATATTGTATCACCGTTTATTCGATACTGTCCTGTGTTATATCCTGTTGTAATCGGACAAGAAAGTAATTCCTATTACAAATAAAATCACATGTTTAACAGAAATTAAATACCATCGCAGTTTCGTCCGTTTCCAGTTACCGCTAATCTAATCACAGCTAATAACACGTCTCCGAAAATAGTTCTGCACTCTGGAGGTATTACTACGCGTATTGTATAAAGAAATGAAGAAAGAAAGAGAAAGAAAAAATATATTAATCTATTTGAAATGTTCTCCCGGAGTTTATCTCACACGGCTGAGCTTGAAATTCTTTTATGATATTAAACTAATAAATTTAATTGAAGACTGAATCACTGGAATTCATTCATTTGTTGTAAATTCAATTTTTAAATGTTGAGATTTGGTTTATATGTTATCAATGGAATTATTGTAACAGGGCAACGAGTGAAATCACGTTCATTTACATATCACCGAAATAATGTCCGTTTAATAAAATGAGAGTGGCATTAATCATCACGTAATCGTTGAAGTTTATGAAGTGCGGAGTGTGAGGTAGATACATAACGGCACAGAGATTAATACATGTTCACACTCGGGTATACCAGCAAAAACCTATATTCATCATTAATGTTTATTAATAAGACGTATTTTTGATTTGTTTGTGATTAACTTTATGAATCAGTAATACTGAAATAGTCAGTTTGCGGAAGTTAGTTTGTTGGAATTTACAGTTACGCTAATGACGCTGTTGTACAGTATTTCTCGTCGATATCAGCGGCGTGACTTTCATCAACATTGAAGACGACTTTGGAAATAAATTCAGCGTTTTTAAAATCCGTCTCGGATTTAGTGACGAGGAGCAGCTACTTTTGAATTTTCCTAATGGCGATAAGTTGGCTGTTTCGTCAAACACATCAATCGCTTGTATAGATCGACGAAACCGTTCCAAGTATCCAAAACTGTCTTTTGATGCGAAGATGTTTTCTTAGGCTATTTTAATCGCCTTTTACGCGCTGTAGATCACAGACATTCACCAAGAGAGGAAGGCTTTCTAGAGCTCAGAAGAATTTTAGAAAGGATTATCCTTGTATTGATGTTCCCTGTCACCTGTCCTCGTCGCCTATGTGCTGTAATTCAGTTTTCTTGTTCGTTTTGACTTTAATTCACGTGTGTCTTTTAAACAAGGATTAGTTTTCCGATTCTGTTCCGAGATGCGACAAAAATGCGCCATAAACAATAGACTGTAACTTTGATATATAATTTCTTCATTGAAACTACGACCCTATCCAATACTTACTAGAGTCTTTTCAGCAATATCTTTTCAAATAATAATCTAAAAAACGTCGACGTTTTATCTTTCAAAATTGATTAGAATTGCACTTTGGCCACCGTTAAATTCGACTGTTCAGTTGTTCAAAAGTTTGAAAAAGTATGATATAAACAATGTTTTATCTATTCTATGTTGATATGTAACAAAAGTTTAATATGTATTTTTGTATTTATTTATTTCACAAATTATGTGCAAAAATTGAAATTTTAGAGAAAACATTTATCATCATAATTCACAATATACATAAACATGAGAAAATCTCCTCATAAATTTCTAGATCTGATTTCTAATAAATTCTACCGCATACATTCTAGCTCCTCAGTTACATATTGATGCACTGTGTGAGCCTCTAGAATAGTTTTAATAAAGACGGTCTTTAAGTAGCAAATCTCTTGATTTCCTGTCTGTGTCAACCCGACCTCACGTACTCGTCGACTGAATTAACGGTGGAATATGCAGCGTCATATTCCTCTATCAATTCACTGGATTGACTGGTAATCTCGCGTATTTGTCTTACCGACACCCCGCTACCAATTGTCGCAAAAACTCATATACAATTTATAAATACAATTCTAACGAATGCACGAATATTTTTCATCGAAGATTCTTTCTTAGATATTTTTTCACAATAAAATTATTAGTTTCGATGAAAAATGGAACTTTTGAAGTTAAGGATGGAAATCTGTACAATGACAACTAATGAGATTAGTGTAGTGACACACCCGTGTGTATTAAATTAAAACAGAATCCCTTCAGTATTTCAGTAAATTAATGATAGCTAGCTACCTGGAATTCTGTGTCTCCACTCTCTACTGGGTCTAATTAAACTCCTCGTGTCACAATTCTCCTCGGTAAACAATTTTAGCGGGACATTAAATTAAACATCGTAAGAAGTAACAAGCAGCAATTACTGGCGATGAAGAGCTCGTTTAATTGGTTGCATTGGGACTCAATAGCACATGTCCGTCGGGTAAAGAGAATCAACATGCCATGTCAACGAGCACTTGCTGTAATGCGAAAAATTAACGTTACTCCTTAAAGAACCCGTTCAAGAGACACTAGATCATACGGTGAGTTAGATCACACAGAGACCGGTAAAATTTTTACCCGAATATTGGTGTCGTTTATATAAGTGGTGCTACATGTGCATAGAAATTTATTGTCGAGTTCGTCTGATGAAAAAATGGCGACGCTGCCGTGACGTCATCGTCACCGGCAATCGGTGAAATATAATTCAGACAGTGGTGATTAAGCGACTCATTTTTTGAATTTCTCTTAATCAAAATAAAAGAATCTCAAAACAATTTCGAGCAATATAACTACAGGTAGACCTCGCCTAAGTCGTATTTATAATAATATATAAGTCAAATCTTTGTCCAAGTCGTATATAATTCTCAAGACAGAAAATTAATGTTGTTCATATTTCGAATAACTGTAAGTCGTACTTTGTCTAAGTAGTCATATAGATTTGACTGGTCCCATAAGATACGATGTTAGTTTTACTGTAGTCAATTTCTCATAAATTCCATCGATGGATTATTTATATTCCTTCAAACCGCTAAGCTCCTCTAAAGCGTCGTTATTAACAGGACCGATGTTACTTTTGTCAGGGCGGCAGCTAGGAGACCGCAGAAAAACTCTGATCGAAACCCGTGATTTCCGGTGTGACTATCTCCTGAAAATATGGATGAAAATATCATTTTTACAGTGACGTCATATCTCAATTTCCGTAACACTGATCAAAAGACGCAGTTCTTTTATATAAAAAGACGAAGTTATTTAAGGGATTGACAAATATAATACGGTTACTGAGAGTATTTCGCGATCGTTAAAATTCCCTTGTATATAACACAAAATTCTCAGCGGTTAAAATAACAATTAACTCGGCAAACATTGAAGACATTCCCTACCACCGGTATCAGCAAGGGTTGGTGCAATGTGTACCCACTATTAATTATTAACTTAACCATCACTAGTCTCCATCTTGCAGTAATTGCGAGAACGCCGCTAAACAAAGACTGAACAGCCTCGAATAATGGCTATATATCGATCGATACAACGAACGCCAACTGATCAAATCGCGAACAAACACGTAAAGAACACAAAGTTTTGATTACATAGCCGCTACTCGGAGATCTTATAATATTGGCTTCGTGTCACTGGACACAGAGCTGAAGAAAGCTAATTATTAATAAGGAATATTACTGCTGCTGCTAGAATCAACTGATTATATTTCTCATATGTAAATTAGATATTCTTGAAGATCGAGAGAAATCCCACAATAAATCAGCCAAAAATGAAAATTTTCATTTTTGGCTGATTTATTGTGGGATTTCTCTCGATCTTCAAGAATATCTAATTTACATATGAGAAATATAATCAGTTGATTCTAGCAGCAGCAGTAATATTCCTTATTAATAATTAGCTTTCTTCAGCTCTGTGTCCAGTGACACGAAGCCAATATTATAAGATCTCCGAGTAGCGGCTATGTAATCAAAACTTTGTGTTCTTTACGTGTTTGTTCGCGATTTGATCAGTTGGCGTTCGTTGTATCGATCGATATATAGCCATTATTCGAGGCTGTTCAGTCTTTGTTTAGCGGCGTTCTCGCAATTACTGCAAGATGGAGACTAGTGATGGTTAAGTTAATAATTAATAGTGGGTACACATTGCACCAACCCTTGCTGATACCGGTGGTAGGGAATGTCTTCAATGTTTGCCGAGTTAATTGTTATTTTAACCGCTGAGAATTTTGTGTTATATACAAGGGAATTTTAACGATCGCGAAATACTCTCAGTAACCGTATTATATTTGTCAATCCCTTAAATAACTTCGTCTTTTTATATAAAAGAACTGCGTCTTTTGATCAGTGTTACGGAAATTGAGATATGACGTCACTGTAAAAATGATATTTTCATCCATATTTTCAGGAGATAGTCACACCGGAAATCACGGGTTTCGATCAGAGTTTTTCTGCGGTCTCCTAGCTGCCGCCCTGACAAAAGTAACATCGGTCCTGTTAATAACGACGCTTTAGAGGAGCTTAGCGGTTTGAAGGAATATAAATAATCCATCGATGGAATTTATGAGAAATTGACTACAGTAAAACTAACATCGTATCTTATGGGACCAGTCAAATCTATATGACTACTTAGACAAAGTACGACTTACAGTTATTCGAAATATGAACAACATTAATTTTCTGTCTTGAGAATTATATACGACTTGGACAAAGATTTGACTTATATATTATTATAAATACGACTTAGGCGAGGTCTACCTGTAGTTATATTGCTCGAAATTGTTTTGAGATTCTTTTATTTTGATTAAGAGAAATTCAAAAAATGAGTCGCTTAATCACCACTGTCTGAATTATATTTCACCGATTGCCGGTGACGATGACGTCACGGCAGCGTCGCCATTTTTTCATCAGACGAACTCGACAATAAATTTCTATGCACATGTAGCACCACTTATATAAACGACACCAATATTCGGGTAAAAATTTTACCGGTCTCTGTGTGATCTAACTCACCGTATGATCTAGTGTCTCTTGAACGGGTTCTTTAAGGAGTAACGTTAATTTTTCGCATTACAGCAAGTGCTCGTTGACATGGCATGTTGATTCTCTTTACCCGACGGACATGTGCTATTGAGTCCCAATGCAACCAATTAAACGAGCTCTTCATCGCCAGTAATTGCTGCTTGTTACTTCTTACGATGTTTAATTTAATGTCCCGCTAAAATTGTTTACCGAGGAGAATTGTGACACGAGGAGTTTAATTAGACCCAGTAGAGAGTGGAGACACAGAATTCCAGGTAGCTAGCTATCATTAATTTACTGAAATACTGAAGGGATTCTGTTTTAATTTAATACACACGGGTGTGTCACTACACTAATCTCATTAGTTGTCATTGTACAGATTTCCATCCTTAACTTCAAAAGTTCCATTTTTCATCGAAACTAATAATTTTATTGTGAAAAAATATCTAAGAAAGAATCTTCGATGAAAAATATTCGTGCATTCGTTAGAATTGTATTTATAAATTGTATATGAGTTTTTGCGACAATTGGTAGCGGGGTGTCGGTAAGACAAATACGCGAGATTACCAGTCAATCCAGTGAATTGATAGAGGAATATGACGCTGCATATTCCACCGTTAATTCAGTCGACGAGTACGTGAGGTCGGGTTGACACAGACAGGAAATCAAGAGATTTGCTACTTAAAGACCGTCTTTATTAAAACTATTCTAGAGGCTCACACAGTGCATCAATATGTAACTGAGGAGCTAGAATGTATGCGGTAGAATTTATTAGAAATCAGATCTAGAAATTTATGAGGAGATTTTCTCATGTTTATGTATATTGTGAATTATGATGATAAATGTTTTCTCTAAAATTTCAATTTTTGCACATAATTTGTGAAATAAATAAATACAAAAATACATATTAAACTTTTGTTACATATCAACATAGAATAGATAAAACATTGTTTATATCATACTTTTTCAAACTTTTGAACAACTGAACAGTCGAATTTAACGGTGGCCAAAGTGCAATTCTAATCAATTTTGAAAGATAAAACGTCGACGTTTTTTAGATTATTATTTGAAAAGATATTGCTGAAAAGACTCTAGTAAGTATTGGATAGGGTCGTAGTTTCAATGAAGAAATTATATATCAAAGTTACAGTCTATTGTTTATGGCGCATTTTTGTCGCATCTCGGAACAGAATCGGAAAACTAATCCTTGTTTAAAAGACACACGTGAATTAAAGTCAAAACGAACAAGAAAACTGAATTACAGCACATAGGCGACGAGGACAGGTGACAGGGAACATCAATACAAGGATAATCCTTTCTAAAATTCTTCTGAGCTCTAGAAAGCCTTCCTCTCTTGGTGAATGTCTGTGATCTACAGCGCGTAAAAGGCGATTAAAATAGCCTAAGAAAACATCTTCGCATCAAAAGACAGTTTTGGATACTTGGAACGGTTTCGTCGATCTATACAAGCGATTGATGTGTTTGACGAAACAGCCAACTTATCGCCATTAGGAAAATTCAAAAGTAGCTGCTCCTCGTCACTAAATCCGAGACGGATTTTAAAAACGCTGAATTTATTTCCAAAGTCGTCTTCAATGTTGATGAAAGTCACGCCGCTGATATCGACGAGAAATACTGTACAACAGCGTCATTAGCGTAACTGTAAATTCCAACAAACTAACTTCCGCAAACTGACTATTTCAGTATTACTGATTCATAAAGTTAATCACAAACAAATCAAAAATACGTCTTATTAATAAACATTAATGATGAATATAGGTTTTTGCTGGTATACCCGAGTGTGAACATGTATTAATCTCTGTGCCGTTATGTATCTACCTCACACTCCGCACTTCATAAACTTCAACGATTACGTGATGATTAATGCCACTCTCATTTTATTAAACGGACATTATTTCGGTGATATGTAAATGAACGTGATTTCACTCGTTGCCCTGTTACAATAATTCCATTGATAACATATAAACCAAATCTCAACATTTAAAAATTGAATTTACAACAAATGAATGAATTCCAGTGATTCAGTCTTCAATTAAATTTATTAGTTTAATATCATAAAAGAATTTCAAGCTCAGCCGTGTGAGATAAACTCCGGGAGAACATTTCAAATAGATTAATATATTTTTTCTTTCTCTTTCTTTCTTCATTTCTTTATACAATACGCGTAGTAATACCTCCAGAGTGCAGAACTATTTTCGGAGACGTGTTATTAGCTGTGATTAGATTAGCGGTAACTGGAAACGGACGAAACTGCGATGGTATTTAATTTCTGTTAAACATGTGATTTTATTTGTAATAGGAATTACTTTCTTGTCCGATTACAACAGGATATAACACAGGACAGTATCGAATAAACGGTGATACAATATTTAAACAATTCAACAACACTATCGAGTTGGTCAATAAGATGCGTGTAAAATGATAGCTGACATTCGCTTTTGTGGTCATCAGAGTGACACCGCAGCTGTATACGACAGACATCCATTAAAATTCGAGGTG
The DNA here is from genome assembly GCA_036785005.1 of Tubulanus punctatus. Lineage (NCBI taxonomy): Eukaryota > Metazoa > Nemertea > Palaeonemertea > Tubulaniformes > Tubulanidae > Tubulanus > Tubulanus punctatus. The sequence goes on along the minus strand of JAYMFW010080988.1, from coordinate 330 downwards.
TATACTGACTATCAAATAACCGATAAAATTACACTTCATATCCGACGATGAAAAATTACATTTTCAAAAACATAAACCTTTATATAAATCTTATCTTAAATACATTCAGAATATGTCAATTCAACCTATGAAAAATAACACATTTCAAAATATTCAATGAAAGAAAATGTTTTATTTTGGTATGATCTGTATGCAAATTCCTTATAGCAATGAAGCTCGATCAAATAAAGTTAAACAAAATCAAGGCGATATCATCTAGCCTTATTTAAAGTTTTTCTTTCTGTTTTCCTTCCATACATGCATTCCTTTCTTTTTTACATTTATCTACTT
>JAYMFW010080877.1:0-10491 GCA_036785005.1 Tubulanus punctatus | reverse complement strand
TATACTTTGAACTCCCTATTATCTTGCCAGGTCAACTTGACTAAGTCAGCAAAATGTGCGATTTATCAGAGGGATTAGGTTCGAGTTAGAATAGCTGTTCTAGCTGTATCATTGAATTCTATAAATTTCTGATCGGGTATCAAATATTCTATGTATTTCATGTATCAACAAAGTTGTTCACACAGCCGCACATAACCCCTCACACAATGCTATGAATTGAGGCATTTTCGGACTCGGTCATTTCACGGTGCTAGCAAGGTAATAGGGAGTTTAAAGTATATGTATATATATATCTACTGAATGTTGTTTATTATCATGACTCGATTAACATTTCTTATACGCAAATAAGACATGACTCAATCGAAATCCTATCCGAAAAGAGAAACCTGAGAAATTGGCCATGGCTTGAACAGTAATAGAATTACCCATTCGATAACTCTTACCTATTTATATTATGCGTGTACGAGTATAGAATATTCACTTGCAAAAATGAGGCTTCATTACAGAGTCGACGATGGATCGAGAGTGGACGCCGAGACCTTAATACAAACATTATTATATCAGCTCTTCACTTCTGACAAGTAGATTAGAACCGTAGATGAATGCGCTGACAAGCAGAATAAAACAACTGACAACGCTCGGGAAGTTGAGGAAAGAGCGAGAAAGCGAGCTTATCCTTATCTGCTATTAGACTATCAACCATGTCGCCGCGCACTGACGAACACATCTTAGAGTAAAAAAAATGTTCGTCGTAACAGAAGTGCTTTTTAGATGCAATGTCGACCTTTTTTCAATAGCTATTTCTACGCCATCAATGACTATTCAGATGTACCATTGTGAGAAATGAAGCTACTTGCCAGACAGAAGTAACCATTCGAGAATATATTTGAACTCCCTGGATGTCTAGCATGTTTTCAGACAAGCCAAGCCAAATCCATTGCTAGTGACGATCTGTCAGACACTTCGACATCTGTGGCTTACATGATTTAGGATGACACCAGGTCACCCCTTGAGACGGGCCTAGAGGGTCTACCAAAAACTCACTATCGCTTCTAGCTAAAGCATTTAAACAGATATCAGAATTGCTTTTAAGTTGAATTCTTGTTAATCGCTGTTACGAATCGATTCTGAAAGAAAGCTTTACAATATTTTTCAATTTCGCACTGAGCAATGTTCGCAGATTACACGAGTTTGACATCGAGTGGAGACAGTGAGACAATAATGGAGACAATTATAGAAAATCCTACACCCGAGATAAACTCTTGGGCATAAACATAAAACCTTTTAATCATCGAGCCATATTGTCGAACTAAACGACGGTATTCCAGGCGTCGGAACTTATGTCTCTCCGGAGATGTGACACACTCCTCGCTTGTCATAAAACCCGTTTTTATGATTTTACCTTGTCCCGATTTCTCATTACGATCGACGTTTACCGGATATTTCGCATAATAATGTATGCTTCGGTTTATATCAGCCTCATCGATTTTGCCGACCTTGTGATGAAGTTTTATAGCGACTGAGTCGGCCTTGGCCTTAAACCGTTCCGGAAATCAAAAACTTTCTCCCGCAATTATAGCATTCGTAGTGGGAGAAGCCCATTGCGAAAATGTGTGTCCACCCACTGCGTAAAGATATCAAACTTTATAGTCGGGGAGAAATAAAATCTTCCACTCGTGGTGGGAGAGAACAAGATTTTACACGACTCGTTTCAGGGTTTCTCCTTGAAAAAGCCCTCACTCTTCACAGAAAATCTTGTTCTCACCTACCAGTCGTGGTAGATTCTATGTTTCATCTTGATCTAGATTTTTTTCAAAACTTACGTTTTCATGAAATGGCGGTTCCAAGTCCCGGCCCTCCAGCGGCGGCTCTTGTCTCCCGTAAGATGAAGATGTTTTCGTGATCCATCGGATCGAATTGAAAATTTACGACATTTTTTCACTTTCTTTCATAGGTTATAGTCGAACTGCGGGTAGTATTCCTGAAGATAGGCGAAATTGACACTCTAAAAGAACAATACAACGCTGACGTATTCATCCAAGCAAAATGGCGGGAACCAAAATTAGATGGCAGAAACCCAGAGGTAAAGTAAATCACTCCCAAAAATAAATTCATTTTGATAATATTCTGATCTTTTAAGAAAGAATTCTATACATGTAGAATCACTAATGATTTACAGTTCATGTATCGGTTTATACCCGAAATAGGGACTTCGTTTTTCATTTCCAATGAAATTATCGTTTCAAATTTGAATTCCATAATTTGAAAATCGAAAATTTGTGAACACATGAGCGATGAAAAGAATTTCTAGCATCCTTAATGATAAAAAGCAAATACTGTATTGTATATATTAATGGATTTTCTTCTTAATATTTCAGGAATTAAAAAATCTAGAATTAGACAAGTATTGGAATCCGATGTTGTACATAGACAACGTTATAACGGAAACGAAGGACAGCACGTGGCTAACTGCCACGCTGAACCATAGAAATGAAGCTTATATCATGGAAAGGCGCCGGTTAAAAGGAATATTCCTGGAGAATCTAGAACTTAATGATTTTCCCTTAGACGTCCAGGTTAGTTCAACAGATTTAATTGCAAATACCGGATCGATGGCTGAATGAATTGGAGATCGACGCTGTCTAATTTCAGCTCTGTAATTTTCTCGTGAATGCCGTTTACAAAATTGCGCTCGTATTCGCTAGCGCGTAATGCTGTTCCGAGACAAGTTCCGGATTCGGCCCTCCCCTTGAGCCACAATCTTTGTTGTCATAATTCTTCGCAGTGCCCCTAATTGGAAAGAAACCACAAAGAACGCGTTGTAGTACATCATTACGTTAATTAGGTGCCAATACCGTTCCGTAGCAAGACGAATTACACGATACAATCACTTTCTCCGAAATTGCGAAAACATGGAGAAAAACTTGGCCGGCTTCGTGCGCGGCAAAATCCGCCGACGTAGCCGGTTGCAATAGATTTTTTTGATAACTGTGCGTAAAGTGATTCCCTTGTTACACAACAAAATGTAATTCTACCCCTTAATAAAAAAGTTATTCGAAGATTATTTTTTCACGAAAAATTCTGCCGGCACAGGGGGGTTGTTTAATGTGCGTATTGTACGGGTGACAATTAGAATCTGAGTGGTTTGAAATTCTCTGATGCTACAAATTTGAAATTTAATCGCCGTCTATTGACATCCTTCCATCGCTTGAAGGGCGTCTCATCTGCACATGTCGCGAAATAGAAGAAACGTCGTCCCGAGATATCCAAACATTGACTCAATTTGCGTTAACTGCGCCCGCGAGGCATCTTCTGTCGATGGAGAGTGTGTGTGCGCGCGAAATATAACTGAAACGATTTCCTATGTCACACTTAATGCCGAATTTCGACGTCGAATGTCGCAAACGATACTTCTTTATATATCGATACCATTTAAGACGTGTCTCGGTATTATTCAGATAGAACGTCTTCACGTCCAACATACATTAAGCGACGGCGCGTAGACTTCGCGTAACCCGGGGGTGAAAAAGTTTCAGCTCTAAAAATGATTTGTTCTTTTTTTCTAACTGCCCTGGGAAAAATATCACGCACCAATATCACGCCGAGGCTCATTGCTACCGATAATGGTCTAAACTCTCTCATCTCGAGAAGGAAAAGTACTAAAGGATAGGAAAAATAAGTTATAAACCCAGAGTATACGTTTTAGAGTTGTCTAAAATGTAAAAAAACCCGAAAAATTCCATTTCCCTCAAATTTTTAAAAAGCAAATTATTTCACATGCTAATCATTCCAAAAGAAACGTCCATTAGTTCATCGATTACATGACTTCATAATTTGTTTTCAAAGGATCTCACTTTAACCATGACAACGGAGAGGCCTGATACCGAAATCGACATCATTCCAGATGAAAACGAGATGAGTGGAATCAACGTGCAAACTTTTGTAGACCAACAGGTAAATATATGGCACTGATGACTGGTTCTTTTTCAAATTAGCTGAAAAATACAAATAAGTGAGATACCAATACGAAAAAATAATTATTTTTGTCCACGCTATCTGACTTTTTTTTATCAATGTGAGATATTTGCGAGTTCCGCTGGGTGTGAATTATGAGAACGGCTTCGACAAAGAATTCCATTTTTGTGCAAGTGTGGGGTTTCCAAGAGGTCAGCGAGAACTGGCCGGTCATCATTCAACGCGATAGGGATCGCGAATATCCCAAAGGGATTTGAAAAATTCATGTTTAATTGTATATAGGGATTGGTAAAGTTGGACAATTTTTATGTAGTAAGTTTTCCTACTAGGTATATTTTTTGCTGAACGACTCCGAAAACGATGCAGCCCAAGTCGTTTACGTAACCTGTATAGCACTACTGGACCTCTTCGTTATGTTAAAATTAACCATGGAAAATTAAACCTTCCGCAATTAGTGTATTTTTTCGACTTTTTCGCACTCGAGTCATGAGATACGTTGTTTATCCTAGGGAAGTAAAATTTAAGAGTTAAATTTTACGTGTGTACGTGAACATTCCGAGTTCATTTACCCGAGGAAAGTTCACAGGGCATCGGGAAGAATTACATCAGTCTATGCTATAAATACGCCATCCTCTCTCGAACGGTAAATGTGTAGATGTGGAAATAACGTGAATGTACTATACATAGTTTCATTAACACTTTCTACCGTTGTTCATAAAATCGGCTACGAAATTGAAAATTGATCGCGATGATGATGCAGGGCCGTTGCACCATGGGGCAGGGTAAGGTAGCGATTTCACTTATGATTGAAATTTGTTACCAGCTTTATCAGACTCCTTAATAAACCATGATTTTAATGAATTTTTGGAGCTGTTTTCAGAAACAAATGGGTGAGCCAATAATTTTGAGGGTGCTACGGCCCTGTGATGAAAATCGCCGAAAGAATTGTCTGATCGTTTCCTATGCGCAGAACTGTGAATCAAAAATCCTCTTTATGTAGTAGAAATCTCAAAGTGAAGTAAAAAACAAAGTCCGAAATATGTAGAAATTCAAGAAATGTATCGAGCATGACGTTTTGACTGAACGCTATCAGTCATCATCAGGTACTGACATAAAAGAGAAATACATACAGCATAGATACAACAAAGATTTGAAACTAGGATAAGCACATTAGATCAAGGGACAATAGACCACAAATTGATAAGCAAAGGTATTTATAGATTAACCATTGAATTGATAGATTAAGAAACACGATTATTATGAGAACCTGAATTCAAATTTACAACAATGTATTGGTTATCGATGATCAAAGCAGATTCCATAATATGGCGTTTGGGATGACTGATAGCGTTCAGTCGAAACGTCGTGCTCAATACATCTCTTGAATTTTACATATTTCGGACTTTGTTTTTTACTTTGTGGGATTTCTACTACATTTATAGTACACGGATTACAGTGTTGTTTTTTACTTCATCTTCCTTATGCATTTTTTATTATATCATAGTTAACTCCGTGGGTAATTACACCGCCAGATGGCGCTAGTGTTCTATGGTCATAATTCCTATGGAATTTATTGTCCAAATGCCAGTTTTCAATCATTTCAAATTTCAAGCTGTCCAAGATGGTACGAAATTCCGGATAACAACCAACCGCGTATACTCCTTTTGGAAAAATAAGTAAGAATAGTTAGAAAGAGGAGCTTATTAGAAACGAAATGGTGATTTGCCAACGGATTCAAATAATTTCTTCCTCTTATTACATCGATGGTCAGAATTCTTGGCATTTACTTGATAGGCGCGTTACGTTTTGAATGAGAATCTAAATCTTAGTAATTAAATCTTAAGTAAGAGATTAACTCTGCCCTGGTGAGAGAAATTTCTCTGCTTTACGATATTAGATAGAGTTAAAGTTCAGATAACGGGATTGTTTCTCTGATGGCAGCATCGAGAGTCTAGCCATGTCGTACTTCACTTATTTCCAATACAATCGTGAAACGGTAGAATTCATAACTTAAAGATTTTCTTTCGAAATTAGAAACAATATGAGAAAAAATAGTTTAAATAAGGACTCATAAGAAATTTGCAAAACTGACGTGTCATACAAGGACACCCGATGAACCATTGATTGGCACAGTACCGCTGGCAGCGGCTTATGCGTTCGAAATAACATTTGACAGCTAAGTACCTGTACGGGAGTAATGTGACACGGACATTGAAGTAGTCGTCTATCCATATGCTACATTCCCGTTGTTCCGAGGGGTCTTACTCTGTATGGCAAAACACGAACTTTTTACTTCCACGACACTTCAGCTGATGTATATATCAATTACTTACGGGAAACACAAACCGGGCTTATTGCTAAATATCCCACGTACAACGAGAAGTAAAGCTTTCCTTTAAATACCTGTCGTGCTGAATAACGAAATACTAATTTTCTTACAGGGATTTTCATTATGTGTTGCGCATTTCAGGCGACTTGTGAATAATAGAAATGCGTTAGCGTTTTCTATTGACCGAAGCCGATCAGATTCGGTTTTTGTGAAAGGTCCCCAAGTGATATGAGAGTACCGGGGCGTGCTGATGTGTTCACGCAGAACCTTAGAATAGGGGATTGATGTTTGTGGAATATTTCAGGAATGGAGACTTCATGAGCATATCGAAGTCACTCGGCGAGTCATGACACATGAGTTCTCGACGTCTAGTCGGAACCACCCCGCCTTATCGGTGACCTGCAGAGCAGCTCGCAGACCTGGCTATTTCTACTGGAATGTCTTTTTAATCATGGTATTTATTATAACAAAATGGACGGGATCGCGCTTGAAACTGAAGATATTAGCCGCACACTGCGAAAATCATACAACGCACACCGAATTGAATAATCCTGAATAATGTCAGGAATCCAGTTTCGATATCAATTTGATATCATCGGTACCGACGGTGTGCGTCATCCAGGCAAGTCCCCGCTATTTACGCGGAGATGAAATACCATTCTTCGGTTTCATGCGATCTGCGTTCATTTTATATTTGTGACTAGATTTAGTAGAACGTGATCTTAGTAACGTCTTGTATCAATACATGATTCCAGGAGTGGAAACTCCATGAGCACATTGAAGTTACACGCAGAACCATGTCTAACGAGTTTAGTAGCAGTACCAAAAACCACCCCGCTCTAGCTGTGATGTGCCGGGCGGCTAGAAGACCCGGTTATTTCTACTGGAACGTTTTCCTTGTTATGGCAAGTCCAGATATATATTTGATGAGATCGATATATTTAGTTCATCGGCTATAGAGAATGTCACGTTGTTTTTAATTCTGCTTTGAATTCTGGACTGAAAAGAAGTCGACTTTGATACCATTCAGATCTTTGCTTCACTGGATCTGAGCCGAGACTTCGTTTTGGCTGTTTATCTTTATATATGTATACACGTTTATCATTATATCATGCATTTATTTACTGTTAAAAGTGCTTTGCAATAGATATTTAATCCTTGTCGCCACATATCTGTTCCCCTCAGCCGTACACGGACAACAGCAGTCCCGTCGGCAAGATCTTCTAGATATTTTTTCACGTCATTCTCTAGACAACAAGAGATCTTCTGTATTATACACTTTCTACTTAATGCTAATGAGAACGGCAATCTTGCTAAAGCGCACTCGAAGTGCACCTTAATCCTTAGCTATTCGTGTTCACGTGCTTTATGTTCCGGATACCGTTTCCAGATATAATGTCCTTGCCCTGCACGGAAAATGTCTAGCATCTAGCATGGTACCCCTTAGAAACATTGGTGTGCATTTGCGATAGATCAAATACCGCTGTTAGCTTATTTCCCCGCCCTGCTGGGTTTTCTCATTATTTGATTATCGATGAAAATATAACTAAATTCATTTATAGATATATGTCCGAGGTGATTGTGCGATTGTGGCAAAGTAAAGCCCGATATGGTAGTGGCGCTAAATTTGATTAATAGTGCAGGCATTTTTGTATACATTTGCTTAATCAAATTTGGGTTGCACTCATGGGTAATTTTGTAGACGGGCAACATAGCCTATGATAGAGTAGCGTTGTTATAATTATTGCGTTTAATCGCTGGCTGAAAAACAGGACCAGTCATTGAAATGGTATGAACCTAATAGACGTCACCTGTCTGTTACTAACAGCCCTAGTATTAATGTTGCATGTGTTCTGTTGTTAAAAAGTGTGCTCCTACGATGTAGTCTATTATAAATAAACCGCTAACTGTCTCAAAATAAACACTTAGATATTCCATGTTAACTAGTTAATGATAAAATCGTATGTTTCAGATTAATATAGCGATTCGAACTATTTTTCTCATCGGTAAATCTTACAATTTCAGTTTTTCATCAGTGGTTTGTCTTTTGCTACGTTTGCCGTCGAACCAAGATTACCACAGAATCGACTACAATTGTCCTTCACACTGCTTCTGACGTCGGTTGCTTTTAAATTTGTTATCAACCAAAGTCTTCCAAAAATATCATACCTAACTTACATGGTACGTCCATCAAATGTCGAAGAATGTAAATTGATAATTGATTGAACGCGAAACGTTGTGACGAACAGTCAAAACAGTGCACATTCTATCGGAGAGAGCAGATGAACATTTCGACAACGATCAATTACACGTGATGTCATGATTACGTCACATCAACAAAAATTGGTCCCTGTATAGGTTTTGCACATACGTCACTTGGTCTATCGTGTTGACGGCCAATATGAAATTTGTGACATCACACGTATGGTGTTTCACAATTCATGTGTCAAAATATCAGTTAACGGTCAAAATGACTCTATCAACACATAATGACATCACGTGCGTGCATAACCTTAACATTGCGCCTTTTTAATAGAAATTTCAAGTTTACATTCGGACGTAATACTACTTGGACAATTATAATCCGATAATCACTTTAATTGTTCGTGGTTTTTTCTAATCATTCATTTTACGGATCGCTGATGTGTTACCACGTATCACGTGTTATGCTAAGTCCAATTTCCAATTCAAATCAAATTATCAGAAAACAAGTGCTAGGACAATCGAAAATTCACTATGATTATTATTCTGTTTTCGTCAAATCTATTTCTTATGATTGTAGGACAAATACGTGTTACTATCTCTGGTCATCCTATGCATTGTTTGTATTTGGCACGCTGTGGTCATGCTGTTTTTTCACTGGGATGACGGTCCGTTACTACAACTTGAACGCAATGTCTTCATATCGTTTGCTGTTATGTATATAGTTTGTCATATTATATTCATATTTTGGCTGTATTTTGACGTAAGTAGGCAAGAATCTGCGCAGCAGGCCTCAAACTCGTTCTCAAAACGTTCGTTCTACGTCCCTTTTTTACAGGGACGTCGCCAAGGGTCCGACAGGTCCGACCGATGTCGGATCTATTTTTTAAAAAGTGACCCTAACCAGCCCAACAACCTGCTAAATATTGTCTAAAATGCATCTCCAGCAGGAAAATTTTTCAAAATTTTCTGGGGGAGTACCCCCACACCCCCCTTAGAAGCCCGTACAGCTCCCGCCTACGGCGCTCGCTCGTGCCTTCGGCACTCGTTCTCACGACTAAATCTGCCCTTTTCCTATGATTTGTCTGACCCTCCATTTTCCATGGCTACACCCCTGCCGTGGTATGCGATTTTCCGAGGAATAGGATTCTGAGGTACACGAAGACTTGAGAATCAATTGATTTTCAACATATTTACAATTTTAGTCCGAGCAAATGCAACATTCTATGCGGATCCGAGCTGTAGAGTGGGGCCTTTACTGTATAAATTCATTTTCGACGGTCAAGCAAATCCCCATTTCTTGAATCAACAGTATTGCGTTTTTTTTCTTGTTTGAAGCTAATAAAAAATTTAATGTTTAGATTGTTGGGACAAGGAGGTCCACAATATGGATAATAGAACTTTTTTGAAAAACGGCGAATAATTCGGAAAGAATTTGTTGAGACACATCGACATCTCATTCAGTAATTGATGTGATCGCATTATAATTTTAACCAATAAGCAGCCCTGTAGGCTGTAAATTGTCGTCCGTCTTCTTTAAATTTTATCTATTTCATATTATTCCATGAAATTCATTTTGTCACACGTAATATCGATTACTAATGAGAAACGCATTTTATCTAATTTCATGGTCGAAAAAATATGGGTTGATAGAAAAACGTAACACTTTTTTCCTCTTAGTATATTTTCTGTTTGCAGAATATTATAAGCCTCTAAGGTAAAATTTATAGAATCCCTGTGAAGAAGAATTTCTGATGACGTAGATAGAAACTACTGTATCCAAATGACAACGTCGCTCCTTTTCAATGGTATGCCTTTAAACCCAGGAAATACCCATAGTGCTCCATCGATCATTTATTATTCAAGCTATCATTATCGGGTATTGTATTCATGTATGCATGTTATAAGACCAGATTCAGCAGGAAACTTTTGGTCCATCACTCATTCTTCAATTAAAAATCAATCTAAGTGAAAACCATTTCTGA
>JAYMFW010080766.1:0-10492 GCA_036785005.1 Tubulanus punctatus | reverse complement strand
TCCAAAAACCTCGTATATTTCTGACACAATATAGGGATTAACTCCGCTCACGCTTGTGAACACGACAACAATAGCACCATACTTGAACTTGGGTATTCAAACTTTTAACGTCATATCTCATGATCTCTCATAACAAGTCCTCCATGGGACATAGATACAGCGTCAGATGTTGGAATTGCAGGCCCGCGATCGAATCTAGGCTGGGGTGGGTGTATTTTGATATTTAATTTTATAAATTTCTGTTACATCGATATTTACCATATTAATTAATTAATTCGACACTTTTTAGCCAACTTATGGGATCAATATCCATATGGGCCTGGGATCGAAACTGGGTAGGTGTACGTTATTTAGAATTTCAATTTTCATAACTTATATATTACCACATACCACCAGACTGCCTACCCGGATTAGATTTTGCCCCGTTTTATCTTTACATGGCGGCAGAAACTCGTTATCGCTGCTTTGCAGCTATATTTTATATTCAATTTTGAAAGATTACGAAAAGTCCATGAACTATATATATTTACAGCATGCAGTCCGTTCTGCTGATATCTGTTGGTATGAACGGACTTCGAATTATATTAAACAACGATTAACAGAGGGACCAGAAAAGTTATGTTCGACATAATACATTTACATTTTACGGTAAATCGAGTCAGTAAGATTAGATCCAGAGAAAATGTAAGTCGAGAATTTTTTGAAATCTTTAAGGAATTTAAAAATTATGGAAGCCCCTGGATCCGCCCCTGATGAGGGCAGAGGAGGAAACAAAAGAGCATTAGTGTATCGAGGTACCGGCATCCTATTTATTGGTTTTGGCGGCAAATAATCTACAAGAGATGGCGACGGTTGCTGGGAGAATAAATAAATAAGACTGGCTTGGTAAACACTAATACGGGTATCTAAAAACTGGATTCATTAAGCAGCGGCTGCCGTTTGATAAATCGATATTTGACGTTATTTTGTTCGACTTCCTAGTCCAACGCAACGGCGGGTGCGATATGTATGTGGATTTTATCTGGTTCTCGTAGGTTAGTGCACTCCAATCGTGTTGTCTGCACCGGAGGTTTTTCTGTTCCATTTTTATTGGGAAAAAGCGCCTTGATGACTATTTGATATCTTGACTGATGTTTAAAAGGCTTTTAAACATCAGTCGAGATATCAAATGGAAAAAAGAAATCAATGCATATTCACGTCATTCGGCATGAAATATTTAGAATTCATAAAAAATGAATCTGATTGTAATCCGTAGTGTTGTATTTGATTGACACATTTTAAACCATAAGCGAATGCTCTTCGTGTGAAAAATATGCAAACGACGTCGATGTATTAAAATAATGACTAAGAGTAGGACTACTCGACAAAAGTTCTAATTTCATGAACATTTATTATGGTGAGAATTTCAAAATCCCTCTAGGCCAAGAAAAAAATACACCGTGTTTTTACCACTTTCAAAATCCGTCCGCGCTCCAAAATAAGAATGAAAACATTTTTTCATTGTTTCAATAAAGAATATGCTCCTGCGTGTTATATCTAGGCCATAAATCAAATTATCTTCATAACGTGATAAAAAGCGCTCACCTGCGTCATATCTAAAGGAATAAGAGTGATTGAGATACAAGGCATTACTTTTCTTTGGCCTAGCGTCATATTGCAATCAGCATGGGCAACAATTATTTATTTGAATGCTGTATAAAGCCATCTGTTTGGCATATTTTTTTTTTATGGTAGTTCAAGCGTTTGATGAACTTTTTATATGAATGTTTTATCCTTTAAAGGCCTATTTTGGGATTTTAGGCTTTGAACTGTTGAAAATTCATATATTCATATTCTGTTTTTACATGTTGCTACCGACTTGTCATCATAATAGATATAGATACATAAATAGACGAATAACATCAAATATCCATCGTACAAAAATTGCATAGAAATTGTATTTTTTTTCCGTAGCTGTATTAGGTCTACTCTCGTAATTGCGGACACATAGTTCAGTTTGCGTCGCGTCAAAATCCAACAGTACCACGATCATGATCAACGCGTACCGAACAACCTCGGCATAAAAACTTACGATGACACTTGGCAACGAGACGTAGTCTGAATCTTAAACAGATACAACAAGAAAAACATTTCGTGAAGTGGGAATATATTCAAAACAACCCGCACTTTAAAGCCCCATTATCACATTATCCCATGTTCACCTATCATTCTTGACCCATTTCAACCACCGAGCAGCTGGGCGTGGCAGCATATCAAAAAGCGATGATCCGGCCATGAGAGGAAAATAAAAAATTGCTGACGGCGGTCGAAGGAAAATATTTTTGAAGAATGTCGTTTCTAGATGCGTTCTGGAGCATTCTAACCAGCCCCGAACTATATAACCGAAGTTGTATATTATTTTGGTCATGGTGGTGAAGGGGAGAGAAAAGGGACGTGGATTCACAGGCGAAGCAGTGCAGGCGCTGGGGACACAGTTCTCATAATCCCAAAATTTCTGTAGGGTATAATTTTTCCAGAATACTTGCCTTTTCAAAAACCTATCCAACTGATTCATTGGCTTAGCGATACCACATCCTTCCGTGTCCTCAGTTACCAAATGTAGCTGTTAGATTTTACATATATTGACCACTCTTCGCGGCCAATTAGCTGTATATGGCGGGGACGCGGTGTAAGGCCCTTGTCACCCTTTCTCGAATAACCCCACGGACGACATCAATAACAACGTGTACTGAGACTCGAAGCGATAAGCTGTGGAGATAATGAGATTTTTATGGAACAACCCTACGGTTGGAGACATTTGGCGCGAAATCATGTGCCACACGAGGACAAAATTTGTCGGATAAAGATACATAATTGTGTCGTCACATTTTTATGTCCGCTATCTTGCGCTTTAATCGTACGGTATCATTTCTGATATCTGCGCGCGAGAAATTGCTTACATAAAATCTGGACTGTGTCCGACCACCGGAGCGTCTGCAGTGTGTGCGGACCCCATCGCGAGTAGAAAAGTCATTCGGTGCATTCTGATCGTAAACGCAGATTTTATGTCTCATTTTATCGTATGTCTTAATGATGATCTTTTCAAAACCTAGCTGCTAGATCGGGCTAAAGAAATTACTCTAGTGATTTATCAATTACCGCTATTGTTTAATGCGTGCGTGCTTCGATTTAATGATGACATACGGGCCGAGGAGAACCGGTACACGTCTAGCTCTAGTTAGCACGGGACGATGAGACGGGATAATCCCCAGCCAGATTATAGACATTTCCACGCAAACAAAATTCGTCTGTTAATTGCTTTCTTTTCTTATACGTACATATCTCTGAACTCAGTAGTGAACTGTCTGGGTTACGTGCTGTAAAAAGTTATTATCAAAAGCGCGCACTTACTAAAATCTTCACCACCAAGCTGTGCGCCTTCTAAAACCATGAATAAATTGATTTATCTAGATCGTTACTATCCCTCGGTTTATGTACCCGTAAAGCTCGTGTTAGTTAGTAAATCTTTATCATGACGCCCAGCCGTGTTCATGATCTATATATAAGAATATAGAATCAGACATACAAGATCAGATGTCGTTTTTTCTCCCAATTTTTGATGATAAAGAACTACAGCCCCGGCGACGGAGCATAGAACACATATTCCGGAGCGTTATCTATTCGCCATCACTCAGCAGACCATGTAAGACGCCAAATCGGACCACTTAAACACTTTACGACCGAGCATATCGCCGGAGTTTGTGGCCGAGGCGATCTGGTACTGGGGACGTTTAATGGCCAGCGATGATGGTCGTTTTGAGACCGAATGCGAGTCATAAAAACAATCGAACAACCGAGAACACGGCGACGTACAACGAGCCTGGGTATCACCGATACAGCAAATAGTTAATCAAACCATATCAATAACTGGCTCCACTCTGGTAGATAGATAAAAAACAGAACGGTCGCTGGTTTCTGATGCCTGTCACGTACGATTGGACCCGACTGAACCATGAACGCTGCAATGAAGAACCGAGTCAATTTCGTGGTCTGTAAATCAACCACCGATAGAGACAAAAAACCTTCCAAATTTTAGTTCCGCTCATCTGTCAAAGAATTCTTTAGACATATTTTACACCGTTTTCAGGTCAGGAATACTTGGAGAACGCTTCTCCGTGCAGCAAATTTTGAACATTGACGTAACACCCCGCCGCCGCGCTCGCAACGTTGCAGTGAAAGTTCGACCTTCGAGTTAATTCGACCCTCCAATAGAAATCCGTAGCGACGCTCTTGACCATCTCTCCTGTTTTCTCTAAAATCTTACCCTTTATTTGTGTTGGCTGTTTTTTTGGAAATCTCAATTTGACGAATATATTTTCATCTTTATACCCGATTAGATGGCTTTCGGGAGATTTGGTTTGGTAGAAGTAATACGTCATCCTGTGAATATCAAGTCTGGACATCTACTGTGATTCCACATTACTTGTGGACAAGCCCGCGTGTCACCTATAAAATTCGTTGGGTTAAAAGAAATAGAAAACAAGATTTGTCCATAAAAAAGGGACTTCTTTTATCCTAGTACCAGAAAAAAATCGGAAACCTGGAATAAACACACCATGGAATTGACTGGCCATTTGTCTTTTGTCGGTGTGCTTTATTTCAGGTGTGACACTTATCCAGTATTCCAGGGGTGGATGTTTCTATGTATTCCATGCACGTGGGTTAATTCCTAGGTATAACTTATTCCAGGTATATCATTTATCTGTTGTTCCACCCTTGGAAATTTCCTACAAAAAGGTTTCTTATTTCTATGAACAACCAATTCCATGGATGACCTTTTTCCGGGTAGCACAATTTTGTTTCTTATCAGTAAAAAGGACAGACGCTTCTCATTTCCATAGTAAAACCCTAATGGAAATGCGAAGCGTCTGTCCTTTTTACTCATAGGAAAAAAATTACGCTTCCGGGTACAACACATTCACGGACAGAGAATTGCAGATTAGGTAATTTCAAGTAGTAACAATAAGGAAGATTTTCGTTAGAATATATGTATGAATTTATCGGTTAGCTATAAAATGCTCGATATCATTTGTACAGATATCAGATTTTTTTTCGAGTCACCTCGTTATTTGACATCTGTCTGTATCATCACCGGTTTCTCGGGGCCAGCGCAGACGGAGACGCATCGTACACATCCGGGTTGTCCTGGGGACATCCGTTGTGTCGTCACGTATATATAGATATTTTACTGCGCTCCGAGAAAATATTTGAATAGGAGCTTGAAAAAAAACCCGGCTTATTTCCACACGCGATCGAGACAGGTCAGTGGCCCCGCTTCTTTTTGCGATAGTATGCGGGTTTATTTCGAAAGAGAATTTTTAAAAGAATTGTAATGATTAGATTACGCGTTCTATCGTGCAGGAGAGTGAATAAGCCATCTCATAATTTCACGGGAAATTAATCAGCAAATGTACTGGCTGCGCTGTTTACGACTGAAAGCTCGCCCTACTCGGTGAGCAGCGCAAAATTATTTTTCGCGCGCTGAATATTTGAAATGAAACACGCATATATGTATGCCTGAAAATAATGGGCGGGGAGTGGAATGCGTACTTTTAATTATTCAACACAAACAACATGCTGCGCGCGTCTAGTCGATATCTAGAAAAATATATCGTAAAAAAACCAACATGTCTGGAACTTCAGATCCATTGAAATGTATGTATTCACGTCGTCAAATTAGATTGACTGTCTGCATGCAAATTATGGCGACCGTCTTACCGCGTATACACTATAGTTAAGTGATATTCCGGTATGTGCCTTGAATGGAAAATGATGTTAGATTCCATGAACAACTGCCGAAAGTCCAAAACACACACGTCGTTTGACGATGTTAAATCACCAGACATTCCACTGTCACTTTTAAGAAAAAACGTTCAATAAGCACAAAATCGTAAAGAATATTTCATTTGGGGATTCGCGTCTTGCTTTAGAAGTAGGAATTTATTGTGATGTCCGTTGTACACACACGTC
This sequence comes from Tubulanus punctatus, assembly GCA_036785005.1. Lineage (NCBI taxonomy): Eukaryota > Metazoa > Nemertea > Palaeonemertea > Tubulaniformes > Tubulanidae > Tubulanus > Tubulanus punctatus. The sequence goes on along the minus strand of JAYMFW010080766.1, from coordinate 4,483 downwards.
TGTTGTTTTTAGATCGTGAATATCTAGACTAACTTTATTCTTGGTAGCTGTTAATTGATTTCGGATACTGTTTTGCGGTACAGTTCCAGGTAATTTCTGTGCCCGTTCAACATACTATTATCGCAGACAGGTGTCAGCTTTGAATACCTCTAAAAACAAACATCACATCAGACTGACATTCACGGTGAATGACACACGCGTACAACGCCGTCACGACTCTGTAATGTCAACACTAGTTTTTTTACTCGGGCACAGCTGTGCGCCGAATTTTTATCAAAATTCTATCAGATTATAACTGCGAATCAGTCATAACTCGACAAAAGTCTCGTAAAAGGACTTAGTCTCAATTTACGATCTCTCTGCTTATACCTTCAGAAAAAATGCGATTAAATGAAAAGTTAACCAGATTTTAGCTGACCAGGATGCAAACATTTTCATGGTATCTACTTGTACATTCAAACCTCTTTATAAAGTCAGCATTGGGACAACTGGAAATGTGGCGTTGTAACGAGGTTAATGTCTAATTGAGTTTGAATTAATTTTGCCGGATTTGGACCTAATCAATGAAATTAGAGGCGTAGGCGAGATAGATTGGTATTATAGAGAGTGGCGTTATATCGAGGTTTGCATGTATATGCTACTGTTTATGTTTCCAATAATGAAGTAGGCCGGTTGTGCGGCACGTTTTTTGGCAATTCATGAAAATGTGACATTTTCGAAGGGTTGATCCACGAGACACGTTGTAGACTTCGCTTGAAATATTGGTTTCTGCCATCAGAACATACCTTATATTTTCTATCCTATCAAATCATCTTTTTGACAAACTAAAAGCTTATTTTCAATTTACATCTGCACATTTCATGAAATGTATTTGGATATCAAAACACTTGGCAATCGCTCTCATTACAGGACGAAAAACAAATGAATTGTATACGATATCGAAGCTAAAAATCGAACGCGATGTGGAAGTGGAGGTATTCGATTTCGAAGATTTATACATTGCGCACATGGCAACTAACAATTTGATACGCGCTTTAATATGTATGTGAGTGAAGTGCATAGTCTGAGGCGCCAAAATATCTCGGCAAAAATATTAGTTTCTATACGATCTGTTGTCGGTCGGGTCTTATCGACTGCGACAATCGGGCGGTATATCTATATCTCCTAAAATCAGACGGATATAACCAACCGTGTCTGCCCGCCGCAATGTATGTAAATATTTCAGCCGATAATTGCAACGAACAAATAATATAACTGAAGTAGGCGCGCAGTCGGCTGGCTGTTGAACTGGAGGGTTCAATCAACTAGAAACGATTCCGATGCGCATGCGCCGTGTAAAAAATCTAATTTGAAAAGTAAACAAATTATTAGTAGACTCTGGTCATACATATACATAAAAAATACATGTATCGTTGATACTTATATGAATAGCAACGGTGAATCCACGTTAGGACAATGTGGGGGGGGGGGGGTGTCCGAACAGAGGTGCACCGATTATGCGCAAGGACGGGGTCTGGAGAATAAAAATTCAGACCCCTTAATCTTTAAGGCAAAAAAGGATGCCCTGTTTCTCCGAAATTGACCAGGTAGGCACCGATTGTTTGTTAACGGTTGACCTTGATGTCTCGACCTGGAGCTGGATGTTTCAAGCATTTTATCCAGTCAGTTGAAAATAAAGGTCTACATTCAAGTTATTCTGATGTTTCTTTGGGTTGCTGGATGTATCATACAGTCAACAAAGCGAGTGGTCCACAGTTCCCCAAGATGCTAAAGTGATCTTTCAATTGAATCTTTTTGGTGTGTATTTTGTCATTCGTAAGGCTTTCCTTTCCTACACGTTTATTCAATGAACAATGAAATTAATAATTCATTTTCCTCTTATATTTTGTTACAAAAGACGAGTTCTTATAAGATTATGTTAAAAACCGAGTGTAAGCTCTGTCGAATCGTCGTGTCACTGTCTGAAACCAGGGAGTTGTTTAACAACTCCCTGCTGAAACTTACGTTGGCTTAATTCAAAAGAAAAATAATGTAGTCGCGATGATGACGACAGACGTACTTTAACTAAATGAAATATATGTCACTTCAACTTTAAGGTTTCGTCTGAAAACTTTATTCTAAATTTGCCTTGAAATATCAGAGTTTTTCTTTGAAATTCTGACTTTCCTTATGGGACACGTCTTATTGTGTTCGGAAATATGAATATAACTGCCTTAAAATATAAAAGTTTTTTTCTTCAAATTTCTGACTTTCCTAAAGGTACACGTCTTATTCTGTTCGGAAATACTTCAAACACCGATAAATCATAGTCAGTTAATTAAAGTTATAGTTTAAAGTGTAAAGTGTAAATCGATTTATGAATTAAAAATGAATTTGGTGAATTTTTGTTGAGATAATAATTCGCAATAAAATGATGACATTTTTTTGAATTCATAAATCATTTAAGTTGAGATACATGTCGGAATAAAATCCAGAAACATTTTTAAAATTCATAAATGAATTGATGTTGAGATATATCTCGGAATAAAATAATTGTTTTATTATTCTTAAATGATGTCCCCAGGGCGCTTCCGTACCAAGCAGTTACCGTTTACGATTTTTAAAAAATGACTTAGTCTCCCTCGGTAATAATTTTTTTTCTGGCTACGGCCCTGAATGCTGATGACATTTTCTGATGCAACCACCGATTTTTATGTTGTATACGGTAGGTTTTTTATTATGATATACATATAAGGAGTTTACCCGACGGTCAAACCGCAAATCGACCACACAACAGCCATATACCCGTGACAGCCTAGTCAGTCGTCTGCTGATCCATACGAAAAATTCCAGCCGTCTGCTGACTCGAGGATAGTCAATGAGTTATGCAATGCGTGTTATAGACATAGGAAACGATCAATTTCGATATTAACTCGAAGGTTTATTACCCGGATGATGCCAGGTATATAATTAGGTTGACTTAATTCTCCTGCGGCTAGATTAACCGTACCGAGCCGTTTGTAAAAACGTTTACGCGAAAAAAGGTTGAGATTTATGATCCGTATTAAATTGAATGATGCCGACCGGTCTCTCTTTTCATCTCTGCTGATGCGGGAGTATGGCCAAATATCCTACCGCGTCAAATTCCCAACGCACGAAAAAGCAATGTTGGCGCTACAGCAATTTTTCCGTTGAAAAAGAATAATAGAATCGCATTCTTGAAAACCCTCTTAAGTCGGGAAAAGCTCCCGTTATAGCGCCATCCATTGGTATGTGAGACATATACGTGTATGTGGTGTTGTGGCTAGATTTTGTAGATTTTCGACTGTAGAACTGGAGAAGCTGCGTGTCATTATAAAGGATGGCGATATAACAAGCTTTGATTACGTGTGCCACGACAGATTTCTCTCGTATCTAAATGTTGGACGAGGAATTTTATCACAGCAGTCGAAATGGTATCGGTTGTTCCCAGCTTAGCGACATGATTTTTGTGCGATTGTTTTTTTCATCGAATTTCCAATAAGTCACAGTCGAGAACGTCTCACCGAGTGCAAGTGCATTAAAAAGGAGATTTCTTCAGAAAACAGCATTAAGTGAATGAGGTGCGCAAGATAAGCTTTTACAATGAGATTCAATTCATTTCATTTCCGAAAGGCTTATCAGTTGTTAGAATAGTGAACAACGCCATATCAAAGGTCTAGTACAACAAACCCGTATATCGTGGTGTCCAAGACATTTGGGTACCGGTATTCCTTTGATTAAATGTGGATTATAATGGTTGCAGCGTTTGAATATGCTGCTTTATTCCCATATAGTATGGCATTTGTATGTGAGAGAAAATACGCGTTTGAATCGGTGAATTCATAGTAAAAAATGCATTATTACAACGTCGGGGACTAATAGATTAAGCCGAGTGAAGGAGTAAACCCTCACTCGTCTAGTTCCCATCTAGCACGGATGGTATATTCTATATTTCTGAAATTATTGCACTGCAGAACCCGCACCCGGGGTGCCACGGCTGAGAACGCCCTCCCGAGCGACTGTATCTCGATTTGCGGCCTAATGTCTCAGACTCCGCTTGAACGCTATGCATGTCGAGTGATTTTTCAATTGCCGACAAAAAGTTCCACAAATAAGTTAGATATCGCACTTTTTTCGTCACCGGAAATTTAGTGGAACTCGATATACTGTGATGAGAGGTGCGTTCGCATCCTTTGCGAGCGTTTCCTTTCGCAGCCGTTCATTCGGCTCTACATCGACCGAACTAACTATTCGTAATATATGGAGAAATGAAACCACTGCGGGCGGAGTGTACCTTGGGTGCGGGTCTGGTATTTCGATCATTAATAATTATCTATGAATATCCATACATTTTCATTGGATTGCGCTTGATACCAATTCTCAAGAGCGGTTCCAGGGCCCCTCTTGCCAAGCATAATTCTTATCATTCTCAGACAGTCTAAATTTCTGAAATATTCCTGGGAAAGACCCCCAAACCCCCTTA
>JAYMFW010080655.1:0-10492 GCA_036785005.1 Tubulanus punctatus | reverse complement strand
AATTGAAAAGAATATCTAATATTGCAGCTACAAAACTACGTATCTTGGTATACATTTCAAAATCTAAATGGTGACTATTCCATATAAACAACTCATTTAGAAATATCGTTAATAATTAGAAATAAAGAGTTGCTATCATTATATAGTCGAATATGATATAAAAATTCACTAAAAACTTGAGTGTGCGAGTGAAGTAATAGGTTGGTGCCTATCTCAGATTCCACCTTAGTATAGGGAATGCAATTGAGAATCCAATAGATTGTAAATTTTGATTATGTACATAATGAACTAATATGACGAAAATAGTAATAGTAGTAAAAATAATTATAGATAGAAGTAACTAATAATAATTACTTATAATTGTCAATATGCCACGCGAATAAGAATTTAAAAGTGATAGCTGCGTGGGGATACGTATTCATAACTTCTGTAACGATTAAATACACGAATGATTTGATCCTAACACCAAAAAACCCATTAATAATCATTCTATGTAGAAGAAAATCAATTAGCAAAAATAGATGTTTGCTCCGATGACAATGCTTTTTAAAACTGAATAATTTTCAAAGACTGAATACGTTATTATCAGCTAGAAAAATTATGTATTTTTAAAATGAAATCACCATCTTAAAATGTTCTTCGGAAAATCTTTTGGATCCCTGCCTCTACCCACAGTCTTTTTCAAAATTCTTTTGAATAATATTCTGCTCAGACTAACACAACGAAACACGTATCAAAACTCCTCAAGAATTCATTCAACTCAAGAGTAATCTATAATAATCATAATATTGAAGAAGGCGATTGAAAAGGTGACACGTAAATGTATTTTTATGCCCGAAATCACAATTAATGATTGCCCTCCACGTACATAATCTCCCAGCGACGAACTCTGAAATCGATACCCTAATAATACCAGACAGATTAGAGGATCCCGAAATCATAATGCTGTTATAGAGACGGAAACGTTCTTAATAACTTAACTCACCTTACATGACCACAATGTGCTGTAAAAAGTAAATCCCTTTCCTGGTGTATTAATGCGAGCTATACGAGGCTAAAAGTAATTCTTTGCTGCTGGAAAAGTCCCCAGATAGTGTAATTTGATCTAGATCTTGTTTTGGTAATATGCCATTTATATAAGATATAGTTATATTTTTCAGGTTTATTTTTGGGATTTTGCCGCAGCTCCTTAACGTCGGATGATATTCCGTAAGTTTTTTCTGTAATTATTTTGTTTACCTTTCATCGTTGTTTAGGCGTTCAACGTTGTGTGGGGTTAAACTTTTTAAGTATCTATCAAAGTGATAAATATTAAACCGATTTTGGGATGGGAACTATATTTGAAAATAACTGTTGTAAATCTTTCTGTGTACATGTCACCTGATAAATAAATGAATATATGAAGATAGATCACCTATGGAAAAAGTAATTTTTCATACATATTTTATAGATCCGAAACCGAAAAAAAACCATGCATCTTTGTCCTTGGTAGTTCGTTACATCACATTAAAAAATCACAGATTTTACAAGGCCTCGCATTAACCAAATGTCCTCGAAAATGCAGGCTACATTTCTATCTATGAATTGACCCGATATATCGATACAGTACTCACCCCTCTCCTCAGGAGAGTCTTTCTCATATAATTGCAATTTATCTCGAGCAATTAGAACGACTTCCGTTCATTTTCTTATAAATCGATTAAGTGAATTAATGACACAAACTTTTTGAGACAATAAAGTATCAATTTCTAATTCTAAAGATATTGATCGGAAGATGCCTGATTTGTTCATAAAGACATTACAGCTATATACGTTTTCTCATTTTGTGTAACATGCCATCAGTAGCGGTGAAATCGGTCATTAATATTGTGAAAGACTTGACTTGAAATCATTGATATTTGGCATGTAAAGCTGACTATCCATTCATCAGCGTTCGGAACGTGTTATTGAAAAATAAGAAATAACTATTGACATCAAGCGGATGAATGGATAGCACTTTATTATGGTGGCTGATTCGGTCCACGTATTATGAAAATTTCTACCGTCCAGCTAAAAAAACGCGCAAAAACAATGCATTGTTTTTGTGGGGGCACAAAAAATATTAAATTCACGCGCGCGTTGTTTTTGCGCGCTATTTCTCTGTTTTTGAACGGGCGCAAAAACAATCGGTTGTTTTTGCGCCCCGCAAAAATGCATTATGGAACAATAGATAGTTTTTGCGCGTTTTTGAGCTGGACGGTAGAAATTTTCAAAATACGTAGCCTGAATCAGCCACCATACTTAATTCATTCTCTTAACAATCGATTTTCATGCAACGACACGGATTTCCCGGTTAAAATGGATGCCCGGCTTTATTTATCTATATACTGTAACTTCACAATAGCGATCACGAATATTATAATGAAGGGTAAGATAGAGATCTTGGAGTAACTAGTAACATTAGTAATTCCAAAGTTAGCTACTAGATAGATATACTGTAATCTCCCTTATAGCTTGCCAGGTCAACTTGCCGGGAAAATGACAAAGTCAGCAAATTGTGCGATTTATCAGAGGGATCAGGTTCGACTGAACGGCTGAACTAGCTATATTCATTGAATTCTATAAAATATTGAATATTTTATGTATTTCATGCGTCAACAGAACTGTTCACACAACCGTACATAACCCCTCACACACTGGTATGAACTGAGGCATTTTCGGACTTAGTCATTTCACGGTGCTGGCAAGGTATTAGGGAGATTAAATTAGTTGATCACAAAAAATAGTTATCAAATCAAATATACAATAAATACACAATAAAATGTAATACACAATATCACAGGCGGAAACAAAAAACAGTGTAGGTGTATCGGGGAAAAGATGATAGCGACCTCCAGGTCGCCGAAGGTGACCTAGGGAGTTCTTACGACTATAAAATATGTATGTAGCATTTTTTTCGATAATTGTCATAGTCTAAGAACTTCAAAAAACGTCTCTCGTTTTGACTCCGTTGACCTTGAGACAGGAATAAGAATAATAAGAAATATTCCAACCAAATTTACATTGTGGAATTTTTAAAATAATGGTATCAATTATTAGGTAGAACTCTGCCTAGTTTTGTGAAGCCAAACTTTGTGATATGCTAGATCGTAATCAAAAAGTAAAATGAGCCACTCAACCCCTCTTTCTCCTGAGTAAAAGGTCTCAAGCAAATCAATCAACCTTCGTAATAGGTATCTTGAAAGACCCCGAAAACGACACATCCCCTCGTATCTTGTGGAGCTGCCTAACCTCTATAATAACATCATCTCGAACTTAGAAAGGATATTACACCATTTACGCCGACACTTTAGCCTCGGGATTCGGTTTCGAGGCTGCAGTAGCTATTCAAAAAAAGATAATCGGGACAGATGCAATTAACAACAATGCGTTTGGAATATAAAGAATAATTACACCAAGAAGGCGCATGAAAAATTAATGTCTGAGAAGGACTGAGTATAGAGTTACTGGATTTAGTTATCACGTTACGGAACACGTGAGCCGGTGATTTTTTACGACTGCAAATCCTCCGGTCTCGTGAACTATGTATTTACCTGGGTGGGCATGGCCTCGAGAGAGCCTTACGATCTCTCCGCATGCAGCACTGATTATTAGAGTTTCTGCATTTCGGCAGAAACTCTATTATTATTGGCGTGTTTATTATTCTACGGGCTTTCAAACAGAAAAAAGTCATAGTCCTCCTTCATTTCTTAACGGATTTACTTGAAACCTATACTTGAACCTAGGTATTCAAAATTTTAACGTCATATCCCCTGATCTTTCATAACAAGTCCCCCATGGGACATAGGTACAACGTCAGTTGTTGGAATTGCAGGCCCGTGATCGAATCTGGGCTGGGGCGGGCATTTTGATATATAATTTTGTAGATTTCTATTTCATCCATATTTACCATATTAATGAATTAATTTGACACTATTTAGCCAATTAATGAGATAAATATCCATTTATTTTTTCATGGATTTTTTAAACATAAGTTACTACTAATCTTTAACAATTAATTATTAACTGGTAGAGTTACAGTTTGAACCACAGTAGCTAACTTTCTTATGACCTATCTGATATCACCAGAGGATTTTATATGACCACATGGTTACCAGTATGCCTACCCGGATTATAATTTTGACCCGTTATCTTTACATGGGTCAAAATTATCGCTCATTATCGCTGCTTTGCAGCTATATTTTTGTTACTGTTTTCCGATTGATTATTTCTTCATGTACATATAATTAATGCAATAATGTAATAATCTAGTGCTAAATGAATATTACTACCTAATGACACAACACAGGTCAACTGTGAGCACTGACCTTAGCTAACGTCGTTCGGGCATTTTGATTTTCATGAGTATCATCCGATATATTTGTACATATCCAAATATAAAAACAGAAATATAAAAAATTGGTGATATTTCATTAGTAAGTTACGGACACACATGTAAATATGTTTGGCCGATCCCTTGGTGGCCGAAAAGATTTGACAAGCTTATTTCTTTTTTGCAGTCGTTCCACCCGTACCTACTTCCTTTTATGAACCGACTTTTGTGGGTTCCTTGTGAGGCCTGTATCGGTCAGTAACTAGTTGATCTTCTTTTTGAACAATGGGCCCACCACGAAACTAATATACTATAAAACCAAAATTGAAGAACTCGTTTGCACGATTCACTTTTTAGACAAATCTTCCAAAAAGTACGTTACCAGCGAGATTTTTATATTATGTGTATCAAAACGGTTAATGCATTTATATAAAAATTCTTTATGGTCGCATTGCTTTATTATTAGGACACGTGTAAAATTTCGCATATTAACCGTTCCATCGCAAAAGTACGCATTACAATTTTATGGGCAATTAATGACATAGATAAATACAGATATTTCAGGTATGATATAAGATTTTAATCATTCTATAATTAAATCCGCTATGGAATGGCATTTTAATGTTCATAAAGGGGTGACACACTATGCGTATTTTTCGTGAGTATTTCTGTTCGCATGAGTATTGCAAAAATATCCGAATAGTGTTTCACGGGCTTAACGGTTACAAGATGTTGTAACCCGGGGGTATACTAAAATATTGAAATCATAATCATAAGTACAACTCTACACCGGTAATTCACATTCCTAACCGACGTTACAATTACTATACCACCGTGTTCACACGGAGGATAAAGATCTGGATCCGCGAAAATGAATTCGTGAGTCGAAGATAAATGTCCGTGTGACCAGAAAGACGCAGGTCGTTTTTCCATGTGAACTCGGGTTACAATGCATTTCGACTCCTTTAATCTTATCTTTGCAACGTCTTGGCTACAAAGAATGAAAATTGTGTAGATTTTGCAGGTCAAAAACAGCTGGGGCGTTTTTGAGATTTAATAAGATTTCCACAATAATTGTTAACTTAAGTTTTATAGGTCAAAAACCTGAGCCGTTTTTTGATTCTCAGATTATCTAATAAATTTCAAGCAGCTGGGGCGCTTGGTCTTTGCATCCAAATTTTTTTTCATGATATTTCGCTTTTGCAAATAAATACCTGGACGAACTCTGAATATCCCGGATTATGACACCTATGTTTGTTTATAGATTTATACTACAATTTGGCGCGTTTTTGGAAAATCTTTATCAATCTGCGTTGATCGTGTCGACAACGCTTGACATCGGATATGGTATCAAAAACAAAGTAAATCTCGAGTTCCCTTCCGAGTTATTTTTCCAAGAGACCGAAAATATTCGTGGGATTATGGAAAAACGATGTATTTTTTTCTAAGCTAGTGAATTATGTAATATTTCTAACATTATGTTCGTGTTCTTCGCTAAAAAATAGCATGCACTCTAAACCGTTAGCAGACGGTGGCCATCGGTGATACAATAAATACCGTCAAAGTTTACAGAGCTTGATTTTGGTTCGACTTTACCAATCAATTTTCAAACCACGTCGATTCTAACTTTCTGTTTCTATTGCCTAATAATATGCTTAGAATCGAGATCGTATGATCAGACTGGCTAACAAATACAAAGATTGGAAAATGTGTTATTTGTTAGTCAATGCCTGATGGTGACTGATAGGATACGGTCGAACCGTCGAACAGCAGAATGAACATTTTGAAAAATTTGAATTGTGGGACTTTTCTTATATCATTCAACATCGATTAATATGTTTTTCTTTCATGTTATCATTACTTTATGTAGTTTTTTTATGATGTTGATTTTAGCTCAAAGGTTTGAGATCGAATTGCCGCCGATAGTTCACTCGATAACCAGAAAGTCACTGCCACTACGACGGCGCTCTATGGGACATTATTTAGCATTCCTCTCAAATCCGATTTTTCTGCAACTATTAAAAATTGCAGGAAATCATTTTGTTTAGCATTCCTCTCGAAGCAAATTTTTCTGCAACTTTTAAAACTTACAGGAAATCATTTTATTTAGCATTCCTCTCAAATCCGATTTTCTGCAACTTTTTAAACCTGCAGGAAATCATTTTATTGCAAGTTTTAAAACTGCAGAAATTGCGGATTTGAGGTCCCTAGAGCGCCGTCGTAGTTTTCTGTACCATAAACTGCATATTTTGTAAATAATAAAGACCCCGTACACAGTATTTAAGTAGATACAAAATACGAAAAAAAATTGAAAAAATAAAACAAACTTTTAAAAACTATATATTTTTTCAAATCGGTTGTAAGAATACCTTCGCATGCAATTCAAATAACCTAAAACATAACCATTGAAATCCTTAGTCGTGGTCGGTGTTTTATATTCTGTTTTGTGTTGCAGTCGTCTTCAGAAGCATCAGATTATGTCCCGTCAAATAATGAACCGTCGGGCCTATGATAACCAGTGCATATACATGGAAAAGTGTGAATTAATGAATTACGACGATGAACAGGATCCTATCTGTGTGCGCGTTTGTGTACAGAAAGGTAACAAGCGCTCTCTCGATATGTAAGTATTTATCTTTAAGTTTCTTTGTTTGTTTAAAACAATTTTTATTGCCCATCGCTCAATACGACACCAAACACCAGCCAGCCGAGAAGAGCACAATCCAGTGGTCAAACATTTGCAGAAATATTGCATAAAAATGTTATTACCAAGTCCGGCAAATATTGAACAGAAATTTGTCGCGTGGGAGTCTTACAATTCCCTCTTACATCTGTATTCTTGTTCCTGTTTAAAAAGACGCAATTTAAAAAGTATGCAAAAATATTCGTAAATGATATCGTGAGGTCTTAATTCTATAGACCATTAGGGCCTCCCTGACTTCCCTAGATGTCCAAGCGACGTAAAATAACTACCCATCGGTGGTGGATATGTTTATTTATAAACCCTTGAGAAATTGGGAGATTTTGTCGGGATTTACGTGTGTCGGTCTCTTGATTGTACAATCACGTCTGTATCATTTTCATGATTGTGTAACTTCATTATGTTTTTGTGTTTTCTTTATTGGATAAATCTGATAGTGTATAACTATTCTCACTAAGAATCAATAAAGCTTACTTGGACTTTGACTTTGCTGGTCGATGACTCGATGACAATAGGCTAAGATGAAAAAATACCATCACGTTTCGTTTGTCAGACATATTCCGATGTTATATTTTTTCAACGACTAGAAAAAATACATTTATTTTTCAGCCGACAGATAATGAATCGCAACATTCATATGGAAGGCGGAATGGAAGACGGTTGTCGAAAAAAATGTGTCAAACTGGTGGATTCGGATTCTCCTGTTTGCATTGATCTCTGCATTGATTCTGGGAAGAGGAGATTTGTGTACGTCCTTGTTTTTGTGGAGTTATACACATATCACCCTATCAACATACCCGTTTTTTCAATTTATATCTAAGCTATCGGCTACCGAGAGCTGATGTTGTTTTTTTTGCCCTTTGTGTCGCGCAGAGTTGATTCTAATCGAAAGACGAAAAACAAACGTGTTATAGTTTTCGCTGAATAATCATCCATTTCGGTTTTTCAAAGAGGGCATTGAAAACTGGTTGGACATTTTTCTTGAAACGGGTTAATTGAAATACCTGTAAGGAGCTGATGAGATCAAGTTGCTGTTGGGCCTTATTAGACTACCTGATACCACCGGTTTCAGTGGTATAGCATTCAATTATTGTGTTCAATTCGATATTTTGTCTCCCGTTGTTATGGAAGTTTGGGATCCTCCCGCAAAAATGTCATATCATAGATACATATATGATTTTCTGGGTTGACACCCAGTACACACGACTTGCCGAAACTCGAAACGTTTATAACTTATATTCTTTGTCGGCGTGTGATTTTCCGTTGTCCTTCGTGCCCCTGGAGCCATATGGTAATATGATTCCTAAAATCTCCCTTGAATATCGACCCTACCCTAAGTCGTATGCACAGATATACTTAAGTTGGATTTTTCCTAAATATTTCCTTAACGTATATGGTAACTGTTCGATTCAAATGAATGTAAAATTATCTTTTGGCGCTAAAAAATGGCAAGTCTATTATTTTTTTTTTCAGACGACAAATCATGTCCAGACGTCGACAGATAATGCATGACAACATCCCTGACGCCAACTGCACATGGAAATGTGTCTCCAATAGCGGTCTTCCTAAAACAGTATGCCTACAATTGTGCCTTTCAAATTCTCAAACGTAACTGTCTTTAAGAATTGTAGAGTTTAGACGACACGTAAAATGGGATTTAATAAACGAGGTTGATATATTCACACCTACGATTCTATGTATTTCGGAAATAGTAAATAACATAAATTCATATATATGAAGTATTTTTTGTGAATTTTGTATCCTGAATTCAATGGAATATTTATTCAAAAATACATAAAGAGGAAAAATCAACAACTTCAAAACTGCGAATTCCTGTTTTCAGATCTCATTTATGTTAAAACTTTCAGTAAATGAAGGTACATTTGTTATCACTGATTTATGAAAATCTTTCTCTTTCCGTGTGTCATATAAGCTTGTGATTTTAGTTTATTGTTTTACGTGTAGATAGCCTTCTCATTATGTATTTTTGGTTTATTTGAAGATACTGTAATAAAGCTAGACAGGGTATTCGATGACAAAATACGCCTCAAGGCGCGTCGGTTTTCTGGTGACACTAGAATCGAAGTTGCAGTGGTTCAATATTTCACCTTTGATTTCATATATCAAAATGAACATAAGCAAAAGCAGATCAACCGGGAAATCACGACAATTTTTTGCGAAGCTGCAGTTCGCGTCGGTGAAGTTTCAGGCCTCCACAACTGAAATGAAAAATATCAAAACAATTCCTATTCAAAATTTTCATAACAAATTTTTACAAAGGTTTCAAATACGTGTGATTTCAAATCAGAAGTGATCTGAGAGAGGATGACAATTTTGTGGACGATGCTAGGCGCGCCGGGGAAGCGATTGAAATTGATCGGAAAACGTGTGGGAATAATCAAGGAAGTTTGGTTAGAACGGAAAAACGATCGTTGTCAATCCCAACGCATCTCTAAAATTATCGACAGATGGATAAGATTGCAAGGAAAGATAGCTGATGTTTGATTATTGCGTCATCGGATACACCGCCTAGCTTTAAGTTCTTTTTGATTCCATACGTCTTCAAGTTTCGGAAATACTATATACTCGACGTCCCTGGAAAATTACAACAAAAAGTATATACAGGCCCGTGTGAATAAAAATTGAGATCCGAAATTTTCCAGACAAATGTTTTTTCACAGTTTCTGTAGGTATGTACTTGTTGGCCTATTCATAACACATTTCTTCTACATCAAAAGTAAACAGTAACAAAGGAAAAAAAAGTTTTTTGATAACCAGTCCGCGGGTTCAGTAGGAGGTCCTCCACACCTGATCAGAAAATATCGAATATACTAATCCCGTAAGCCTAAACTACTGTAAATTGATATGTCTGCACCGGCAAACGTCGAACCAATAATTATGTTGAATAATTAATCAAAGTTTTTCAGAATTTCACAATCACACGCAACGATCTGAAATTATATATGTTTGCGTTAGGGGGGCTCCTGGGGTCCTACAGCACTCTAATTCAGAGTCAGTTGATTGATACGGCCAGAAGGGCCTATCTAAAATTGTCGATGACTCCGAATATCTGCCCAAATTAAGTTGGAATCTGAATTTATTTCTTATCGAGAAAGGTGAAGGCCCAAACCCCCTGTTTTGGCTTCACGCATTGGACGCGCTTGGGTCGACGGTGAGGCATGGATGACTGACCAATAATGATACGTGGCTACGCAATATGGTGGCGAAATGAGGGTCCTAATCCGATCCAAAGCAATATATCTTTCAAGATCACGAATATCAGTGACGCTTCTGTGAATTCAATTTTCGTTTTGTTGAGGTGTTAAGTCCACATTTTCTTAATATCGCACCCCCTCTTGAAAGGGTCTGGCTACGGGCCAGATAAATACAATTATCTCTTCTAGTCTTTTTTTCTAGAATGCTGGGGTATTTTTTATCTT
>JAYMFW010079989.1:0-10507 GCA_036785005.1 Tubulanus punctatus | reverse complement strand
ACAGAATGTCGGAATCGGAGACAGCATAATCGAGGCGCTCTGTAAGATTATACAGCTCATTTCACTGTTTTAACAGTCTTCTTCAAATGTTTTATTCACCTATCGAAAATGTTAGTCCCAGAAAAATTTGGGGATCACGTACACGCCCCTTACGCCACGCCCTTGATCTGTGCCTGCTATATAATTTAGATATTCAGAAAAAAATTCTTTTACATATTTCCAGTCAAATATTTCGGTAATTTCTACACTGAATGTTCAATCACTCTTGCTTTGCCATAAAAAATTTATAATATAGAAAAAAATTAATCTTATTAAAAAGAAAAATATTATGATAAATTCTAAGGGAGTGTTTAATAATAACCCTACATAACACCTTTTGGTCAAATTATCCCCCCTCGTAACACTAAATCCGTATACCCAAAAACAAGATTTGACATACCCCACCCCTCAATGCGATGCATAATTTTTAAACGGACCCTAAGATTCAAACTTTACATCAATTTTTAAGACAATTACATACAAGTGTTTGGATATATATATCAAAATATGATCATTTATTAATACCAGTATTAAGAATTCTTACATAAAAAATATCACAATTTCATTTACTTCACACAGACAAATTAAACAATCGCCTTATGTCATGTTCGTGCCCCGTGATATACAGTTTAATGTTGTTGTGCCTTATCAGTAGTCGTTGGAGTAGGCTTCCGTAGAAGAATTTTCTCCAAGCCAATCATCGGTGATTCAAAAGCTAGCGATGTAACAGTGGCCACTAAGTAACTCAGGACGAGGTGACCCAGAAAGTAAAATATCTGAAATTGAAAAATACGAATTGATAGACCATATTTCAATAGTGTTAGACATATGTGTCTCCCCAAATTATAGCATTTGTAGTGGGAGAAACCCATTGCGAAAATATTATTCCGACTGCGCCGGATTAAATCTATAAAATCATAGTAGAAACGTCAAATTATAACATCGGGGATCAAAGCTACAAACTGATATATAGAATCTACCACGAGTGGTTAAAAACCACAGTTAAAAACCCTCACTCATCACGGAAAATCTTGTTCTCACCTACCACTCGTGGTAGATTCTACGTATCAGTTTGTACCCCATTGTAGTTTCTATGCTGGTGATTGCCTAAATGAAGCAAAAAAGCATACGTAGTTTTATTTCCACAGATTACTACATATACCTGCGCCATGAAGTTTTAAATTAACTATAAAAAAAATTGATACTTTGTTTCTCATCACTGATTCTTTTCGAGATGACGAGGGCCGGCGCTTTTTATCACGTTATTATTCTGGCAGATACTATTTAATTCATGGACTTAAAATATTTCATGCAGGCGCTTATTTTCTAATTGAAAACCAATGGAAAAATGTTTCCATCTTAATTCCCTGTAAGGGACACGGGTGGATTTTGAAAGTGATGAGAAACACAGTATCTTTTCATTTCAGCTTTTAAACAATTGATTCAGTACAAGATTAATGTATAAACTTACTATGAATGTATTATTGCCATAGATTGGCTGTCTGATACTGCCATATACAACAAACATAACAACGGGATGGACCAAATATGCACAGTAGGTCAACCTACTTAAAGGTATCAATGCCTTCCACGACAATATCTTAGTTACTATACCTAGAAAATATTCAAAAACACATAAATATAACATTGAAACACCATAGCTAGCCCAAACAGTAATTGCCAACCGAATTTCACTGTTAAGTATCAAGTATATCTTGGTGGAATTACAAATTTGATTCAAACCCAAAAATTCTCATTCAAATACCCGGTAAGTGTACCGGTGCACCGGATTCAAGTAGAGCGGAGACTACTGTTTATTGTAAACAAACATTTACCAGTAATACATAGTTTATAATAAATAAAACCTCAAAAATTACCTCCATATCCAGTTAGACAGGCGAATATCACCCAACTCAATCCAACTGCCCACGAAGCTCTGGACAATGCTTGATAAGTAGAACTGGCTGTTTGGCTAATTGGATACCCATTGTAGCTATAGTATAGACCATATAGAGGAGCTAAACAACAAACGGCGGCTATACACCAGCCTAACAGCGCCACGGACTAAATGATAACGAAAATACATGACAAGTGTTAGAACCTAAGATTTACATGGTATAACCATAATCAGTTTATTGCAGGGGAGTTGAGAGGGATAAAAAAATTATTTTTTGACATTCTAGGGTACAAAATGTCATGAGATGGTATGTCGTTCCAAGATTACCACAACTAGAAGCGCTAATCTTTCCGTATGGGATGCTATAAGATCATTTTTCCCAAAATTATGGCATTTATAGTGGGATAAACCCATTGCAAAAATATATGTCCACCCACTGCGCTGGTTTAAATCGATAAAATCATAGTAAACATGTCAACGTCGGGGAGAAATAAAATCTACCACCCATGGTAGGTGAGAAGCCGAGTGAAGGAGAAAACCCTCACTCGTCATAGAAAATCTTGTTCTCACCTACCACTCGTGGTAGATTTATATCTCTATTGATGGATGATTTTTTTAAAATAAAATAGGAAGCATCCTTCAATAAGTAAAGACTAGTTGAAATAAAGTTAGCGTGTGTGCTGATCGTACGAGAGGTTTGCAATTCGACCCCGGGTGGATTTAGTACCTGGGGAAACAGATTCAATGGCCTCCCCGTCCTGAAAATCCCGCTGGGTTACACAGAGACGTTAAAATCTACTATAACTATAATTTCTTACCCAGTGCATTTTAACTTTTCGTTTCGTTCGATACAATACATAACCGACAAACATACCAATAACATACGGGGCAATTCGACACCACGGTTTAACGTAGATATCATCGAATGAACTGAAAATGAATGCATAAGCATCATCATTAATCCGTGAAATAAAACGAATCAAAATTCTCATATGAACAGACAAAATTTGAGGGATTTAATATGAGGGTATTACGGCACAAATTTGACAGGTGTGACTGATCGCTTGAAACGTCGAAAGAAATAACATGAATAAACAAAAAAATTTCTTAAATGTATATCATATGACAAGTTTTTGAAAATTATGATGACAAATTATTTTCAAGCAAAGATTTTCAGAATTTGAAGGTATTTGTACCCTCAAAATAAGAATTCAATATTTTAGGAGATTTGAGTGTTTTGAGGGGCCGTAGGAATCCTAAGCCTGAAAAAAACAGCTTCGTATAGACCCATCCGCCGAGTACACACTATGATGTCATATGGTGTAAGACCCACGAGAATACAATTGAACTATTGTCATTCAAAATTGGTTTTCTTTCAACAGAGCTATTGATAATGGTATTGTATTTCCCCATTTGATGTCATAACCATATTTTATGGAAGGGTCTATAAAGGCATTATTACAGAAAATGTAAATACTGGTATATATACAAGTTTTTGGAAAATTATGGTGAAACAAAACAAACTTTCAAGCATCATTTTTAGAATTTGCGAATGTTAAATACCCTCAAAAATGAAAATTTTCACGTTTTTGGGAAACTGAAACTGTAACGCAAACATACTTTCCGCCATCCATAAGAGTCGCTCCCACTTTATCACGTGTTGCTATGATACCGGTGGATAGGAAGTTTACAATACACAATATGACTACCATGAAACTACCAGCTGCCCAGTGCCTGAAATAATCAACGTAAGAATCAAGACATAGACAGAATTCAGGCTTGTAGCCAGCTTAAACTAGGGGCCGAGAGACCTCATGCCCAAATGGAAAACTCTATGAATGCAGTTGAGAATACAGTAGTTACAAAGAAATAAGATAGAAGGTAGCACTGATATAAACCTGTTAAAGGTAACAAACGGTTAATTCGGTCGCCTGGTTGTTCCTCGCAAATTGTTTGATTTTCATTTGAAAAAGATGCAAATTTTGGGTTTCCTGGGCTTAATTTTTGAATAGATGCAATGTTTGCTTCTCAACTCCCACAGGGTGTAGTGAATTTGTCATCTAATAATCATGAAATACTTTTTTAGTGGAACTCTTGGTTGTTTTGGGGGGATTGTTCGATACAGTCCTGAAATTTCCAGCCTACCAGAAGTTCAAGTACTGGAACTAATATCAACTCACCAGAAAAATGGTAAAAGAATCAATGGTGAAATCCAATAAAACTGCATGTCGTTTGCTAGATACCAGGCCCATCCCATACACTGAAATAACAAATGATAAATCATAACATACACAAAATCAACGCAGACAAGTGTTACTGCATACACTACGTCGCAGCATTTCATTCGGCTCCGCTATCGTATCGACCGAACTAACTGCTGCTTACTTTGGCCATGATACCCATGATCGGCATCCAATATAACCAACGTGTTATGATACAGCCTTTCATACTCTGTTCGATTTTCATTGAAATTGCTCACTTCTAGTGACGACGATGATATTTTCTTAACTAAAATTCGTATCATCACTGGTGCTTACCATTTTTTTCGAATGAACGAGATTGTTGACATAGAGAAGATTCGTCCACCAGTTATCTTTACAAAACGGATCTAAAGCATCAGTTGTTTGCGGATATACGGGTCCATCACCGAAATATGGACCAAGTGGAACATATACCATCATTACTAGCATATATGCTGGTGTCAGCCTGTTAATACAAATGAAAAACCAGCCATTACAACAACTGGGTCCCAATATTCATAAATGTTGTTATATTTCTTATGAAAGATACCCCTCTAAGTAGTCGAAGTGCCAAAGTTGGTAAAAACCGAGTCCTTTATTTTCATATGTAATTTCATTACTGATGAATGAGGGGGATATCTTTCATTACTTATGAAAGATATCCCCCTCATTCATCAAAGTGTGTAAGTCATCACAGAAACTGGGTCCCCATTTTCATAAAAGTCCTTTCATTTCTTATGAAAGATATCTGTCTTAAGCCCGGTGCACACCTTCGTGATTTCTACGTATCATCGGGTCATCGCAAGCGAAAATATCAAACGAGTTTGATTTCATACGATCATACGATGAGGCGGTGAAATCAGCTCCGGGTGTCACCCCACACCTTAACGATGATGTGTAAAGATCTCGTGATGAGGCGATGAGACGTAGCATCGTGAAGGTGTGCGCCGGGCTTTAGTCGTCGCAAATAACATGTTGGTCCTCAGAGTGGAGAATAAGGCGAGGTCAACTGCACATCAAAATACTAGATTATTTCGAAGAAACTGAATATTTGCAAGTTTAAAAAGTCAAGTATTTGAGCCCATTGATGTAAGATGTCTAGAAGCTAATAATAGACTTTTTAGTATTGAATTTTTTTTATACCAAGTCGAGTGGACTTGATAAAAGATGAAAATTGTTAAATTTGTACCTCCAGAATCGATGGAAATAAAACATCAACCAATTTATTTTCCTCGGTCCTCCGACACGGTCTAATTCTTTCATGAATAGATACGTCATCAACAATCCGCTGAAAAGAAGACAGAAATTAGTGATATTGAAACAAATCAATTGCTCCTCATTACGACTGTAACATATAAACAACATAATTTAACAATAAATAGTAATGAGGAATTTTTTCTGGCAAAATAAAATGTCAATGCAAGGAGTGATAAGGTTTAACTTAATTTTTACGAAATACCCGCTACAAATGTTAACAAATGGCAAAGATCGTCAATGTAAATTCTCTTATCCGTAACTTGCTTTTTGGTAATGATTTCTTCCCCAAATCTTATTCTGAAAAACTAGTCCAATCTTAGTGACTTTCTTTGCAGCTGCCGCCCTTTGGAAATTTTGTGGTTTGCGCTCCGGTGACCTTGACCATCATAATTTGATCGCGGAAAATAAAGAACGCAGGTTTTCCATAAAGGTGACGCTTTCTGTAACATTTTAATGTAATTTTGTGCATCTTTTAAGATTTTGAAAAAAGAATTTTCTCGGGGGCCCTGTGCTATGTGATTTTTAGGTTAAAAATCTATGAAAAAAAATGCGCATCATACTCAGGTATTTACACTATGTACAAACCTTAACACAAAGAATGAATCGACAGAAACCGTAGCGTTGAGAATTGCTTGAAACGTCCATGATTTCATCTCAAACATTATGAACCACAGTGGATTAGCTGTAATGGAAATTGAAAGCAGTCATAACCAAAACATCTTTTGGAACCGGTTCCATAGAAAGGACTTAAGTCCAAAAAAGGTCTTAACTTTTAAGTGTTAGGGAATGAGGTTAAATG
Organism: Tubulanus punctatus; assembly: GCA_036785005.1. Classification (NCBI taxonomy): domain Eukaryota; kingdom Metazoa; phylum Nemertea; class Palaeonemertea; order Tubulaniformes; family Tubulanidae; genus Tubulanus; species Tubulanus punctatus. The sequence continues at coordinate 4,275 of JAYMFW010079989.1, read as the reverse complement.
AAGAGCCTAACAGGCTGAGCCCAGTCTTAACTTAAGTCGTGTCTATGAAACTGGCCCCACTCACTGGCCCCACTAACTAGGCTATATATATACTCAATTTCGGCCTCGGGAGTCACCAACCTGATTCTCCAGTTTTACCAAAAGTTTCGCGGTAAAGTCTTGTGGATCCAGACTCTCCGTTATCACACCGCCTCGACGGAATGGAGACTACGGAGGTCTCCAAAATATCAAGTCACTAACAATAGAGTGTAACTGGATGCCGCCAGTTTCTCCAGGAAGCCAAAAAAGAGGTTGAAATATTCTTAAGGCTAAGTTTTGTATCGGTATTTTTACTCAAAAATCGGATCAAAGTAACAAATTTGTGATTGTAGGTCATACAGTCAACCTCGCTTGATTCAGATCAGTTTTATAAATTCTGATTTCCACTCATTTCGGACTGAAATTCCAGTCCATTATAATCAAGTGATAACATATTCGGATTTCATTTAATTCGTACAAAATTTGCTGGTCCCAAGTGATACAAATTGAGTGAGTTTTACTGTACTACAATCATAGGTGTATTGAAAGAGTCTAGGAATTGTCCTAAAGGGGACACCTTAGCTGCTGGGACATCCGTACATGGGAGATTGTGGGTTCGAGCCTCATAATCGGCATTGATAACGCAGGTTTTCTATCTGGGGTCTGACCTACGGCTTTCCTGCGTGAACATGCTATGAGCTCGGTAGGATGTAGGTTAGGTGGTGTTACTCATGAGATCTTAATTCCGCAGGCCATTAGGGCCTCCTCAGGTGACTGAGCGACGTAAAAAATAACTACCCCTCTGGGCATTATCATTATTATTAAAGTACAGACAAAGGTGGCTTGTGCTCTATTTTCTTACCGAATCCTCCTTGAAATGCTGTGAATACGATAGCATGGCCGAGTATTACCCAAGTCATACTGAAAAATCGAATTCCGTGGATCACTCCCAAATCATCGGACCCCGTGTTCGTCGATATTAACTTTTTCAGATTTGTATATGCAGAAAATGCCAGCAACATTCTCACAGGGATTGCTGCAATAAACAATTGAATACACTCCATGAATAAAAAACATTGCTTCGCAATGAAAATGTGGATATATATAGAATCTACCACGAGTGGTAGGTGAGAACAGGATTTTCTCCTTCACAAGGCTTGCTGAGTGATGACACATATTTTCACTAAGGGTTTCTCTCACTACAAATGCCATAATTGGGGAATAACATTTCATCCCAAACAGCTTGGTAATTTTTTGGCTAATTTTTAGGCGACGCTTTCAAACAATTAAGACGTTGTGTGCAATTTTTATATTTCGATAAATCAGATTTTCATACAGACATATTATCAACATTAAGATGTAGAGTAAGGTTTTTCATTGTGAAAATAATTCGGTTTTTCAATTTCGCTATTTATAAAAGCCAGTAACTACATCTTCCACCACTGATATCAAACAAATCGGCTTTAAGAAGCGTTATAAGCATTATTAGCATGTTCTTTGAGAAATATATAATCTACCACGAGTGGTAGGTAAGAACAAGATTTTTTGAGATGAGGGTATTCTCCTTTACGAGTCTTGAGATTTACTAAGTGCTAGAGATGCAGGGGACTGAGGTATGGTAGACAGGGACCAAATTACACCAAAGTGTTGAAAAGACGGAGCGCGAGTTGAAAATTTCGTTTCTCCCCCAACGTTATTATTAGACATTTTTACAATGATTTTATCAATTAAAACCAGCGCAGTGGGTGGACGCATATTTTCACAATGGATTTCTCCCACTACAAAATGGCATAATTGGGGGAGAAGGCTATTTTCAATATGATTTTCGAGGAGTGCTGCACGCTATAGTATCAGGTTCTAGGACAAAGGTTTGAGGTTTTTAACTCGCGAGTCCAGCTCATGTTAGTGTGGACATTGACTGCAAAGTTGATTGAACGACTTTGTGACAACAGCCACTAGCCTTTTGGCTAAATGGTGAAGCTGTCTGGTATGGGAGGCGTGCATACCAGGGTGATAGCTAGAAAAAAGCCACAGCAATGGATAGACAGTAAAGTGCCGCCCTGACATGTGCTCCAACAAAAGATTGATAGATTTAGTAACGAAAATGGGATAATTAGATGCATGCAGTATATTTGCAAATTATCTAGATTCTAGCCTCAATCACTTACAAAACTGTTTCTTGGCAACTTCAGTCATATCTGCACCTTTAAATGACAATTCAGTTCAATGGTTTACGAATGACAAACCCTAAATGGATCTATGGGATTATTCTTATAGAAACTATAAAAGCAACTATTACTTGTTTCTCATCGGCGCCCACACTGATTTTTGTCGCCGCTCAATATAAATTTACTGTGCAGAGCTTAGTATCGATAAGAAACCATTTTTTTCTTCTCATGTCTTGATTTTTTATGGAAATATTCAATTCTGTGGGTCGTGAGAACCATCAATGACTTATGCGATCATCAAGTCGATCTGTCAGTGAACGCCTTCGAATTGAATTGAAAAGATTGTTTTAATCTAGGCATTCGAACCCCCTTTTGTGGTTTTCATAGCTGCGAGTAGCAAGATGTAATGAATGGAAGAGTAAATATCATTCATAGAAAAAGGGAACAAAGCTTGCGGTTGGGCCTCTAATGATTATTTTAAAACGCTTGTTGGCTCCGATTGGCTGTAAGATTATTTCAAAATGGTTTTGCAGATGAATGCTTACCGTAACACATTCATTATTGGTCAGATGCTTTATTGATTATCGGATGCTGTACGGGAAATCACAGCCAAAGTAAGCAGTGGTTAGTTTAGTCGATAATACGATGTAGAGCCGAATGAAACGCTGCGAGGGGTGCGTATATCATTGAAGTAAAGTTAACAAAAATGATTGTATTTTTGTTGTTCATATTGCACAGATTTCGTTTCATTTGTTACACAATTGTTTTATTGTAGGATTTTTACTCTATCGCAAAAGACATATGAAGGGCAGACAAGAATTGTTTTCAATCAATTGAGGAAAAGGGTATGCTCCCCTTGGAGCGTTTCATTCGGCTCTACTATCGTATTGACCGAACTAACCACAGCTTACTTGAAGTAAGGTTTAATATTAATAATAATTACCTTTTTGCTGTTCGTGTTGAACGACCTTGTGTCTCAGATCTTTGGCTAGTAAAGGAGCAGTCTCGCTTTCTGAATCGACGATGCTTCCATTTTCCGGATTCACCTCGACTTTTTTCGACAAGGTCACTTCGCGATCGACTTTGATCTGTATGAAGACATCCAACGATGTGGCGGCGAAAATCACGATTAAAAATATCGACAACACAACTCTACAAAATAATTGAAATCTTGAATAGAACATGGTCCAAAATACATTTCAGACAAAAAATATTCCTAATGTTTAAACAGCATGCATGTTGAAGATTTTCCATATCTTATATCATGAAATAACTACTGGCAAAGAGTACTCCTCAAATTTGAAGGTGTTTTGGATACATTTGCAAGACTCAGAACTCAGGAAAATTTAAGGTAATTTTATTGCCCTTAAATCTAAAAACAGAAATTATAAGATTTTCTCGCTTTTGCAATTAATAAGTTTTTTTTTATGTGGCCGTACATGTCCCGATTTGCCTAAACAAAACCCTAAAATCAGTTCTCTAGATACATCTCTGGAGGCCAGTGAGACCCCTGCATATCATCAGAAGATAAACGTAGGACCGAAAAACTTACAAGACAATGATAGCAGCCGTGGAGTATTTTAATTCTGAATGAGGAATTTTACACTTCGCCAAGGCAAAAAATGACTTGGTGATATTCACACCAACTGTAGACAACGCTGAAAAATAAAACAACTTATTATGACAGTAGAAAAAAAAGAAAATATCTCTGGCTTTCAGGTTTCATAGGCCTTTTCAAACAAGGTAGGTAGGTTGGAAAAACATTTGATTATTTTCATAGCATTTGAATTTTCATCGAGCCAAAATCAATTTGTTCCACAAGAAATATAGGAAAAACTAAGACATACTATCCTACTAAAGTAGGTCTAAATCAATGTATTACTTTGAAATTCATTTTGAAGAGTAAACACTGAAATCACTTCTTTTTGCAAAATAAAAACTGTCAGAATCTGTATGATTGAAGATCGGTCACTTAAAAAGAATATCTTATCTTCATGCTGACTGAAAAATTATTCATGGTAGGCTGTATTCTTTGAAGGTAGGTCAGGAAACCTGAAACCAGAGATATTTTTTCCTAAGCAAAAAAAGT
>JAYMFW010079988.1:9716-20387 GCA_036785005.1 Tubulanus punctatus | reverse complement strand
AAAAAAAGTGATAATGAATAAACGTTTTTGCCGAAGATTTGAAAACGGAACTTAAAATATCTGACTGTCTTACGGAAGTCACGTAGACACCCTTCATCTGCCCGTGATACTCAGTCTCTCTTCAATCACGTGTCTTTATTTTCAATAAGTGTTAAAACGGCAGATAATGAAATAGATTCGATTCTTCTGCGCGTATCAATTTGATTTCGAGCTTTTACGCATTAATCTTCATATCCGTGGAAGCCGGAAAACAGCAGCGAGAGACAAACTGCGAAATACGACTCGAGAGTCACGCGCGGATGAATGGTTCAAACGAAAAAATGTTTAATCTTTTTATATTTCGGTTTTAAGTTCTGATTCGTGCCCGGATGAGAAATCTCAACTGTTTTAACCGTTGTTGCAGACAGTATTGAAGCCTTAGAATAATCTTACGTTCGAAAAACACTCAAAATCAAATTTAGGCATATCTGACAATATTGCACGTATAGCGATTAGATAGCAAAATGAAATGGAGATATCAAATGTGAAATAACCTTGACTCTTTCATTCATTTACATGATGGACTATGTTTGTTATTGAATTTGTGTCAACCTTGCAATAATTGTCATTTGAGAAGTTGGGTCTTCTCTTGCCAAAAAGGCTACATGTACTATAGTCGTACCATATAAGGTCATCTTGGTTCCGTTATGTCACTGCGTCCTTTGTATGTCATTAGTCCAGATATCATTGTAGAGTTCTCTGTTTTTCCGTTGTCGAATGTGGACAAAAGAGCTAATAGCAAGCCCGGCCCATTCCCGTACTTCTTTTAAAGAAAACATTCAATGTATTACATTTCTTTCTCCAATGCTCTGAGGCGTTCTCGCTTATTATCTTTCAAAACTCCTGTTCATCATTGTCTGAGCGGAGAAAACTGAAAATCTCACGTCAATATGCTCGGTGATGATTTATGTGTTTTCTGGTCGGTGGGCTTAATAAAAACCATTAATCACCGCTAGAATGAGAAAAATGGAAGTATATTGATACCATTGTCGTTACAGTGGCTCCGTTGGGTGACACGAGCTCTCTATTTCATTCTAGATCGGGGAGATTATAAGCGTCTTCAAGCTGGTGAAAGTTTGCCGCCAAATGGAACCATCAACGCTGACCCGACCTTCGTTATCACTGTGGAGATGGTTATAACCGGATCAGTCGGAAAACTGGTTTTGATTGAAACGGCGGATTGAAACGGCGCAGTTGGTGGTTATACATATATGTTGTTCGTAACTTTAATTAAAGAAATGTCGCGCTTATGAGTGAAAAAATTATGTCCCTGGCGCTGTCCGAGAAAACTGATTGCAAATATGACCGAGGAGAGACGCATATACTTATCAAAAACAGTAAATCATCACTGGGCTATTGCTTTGTTGAAAAAAGAACTCATAAGAAAAGAAAAATGTAATTCAACCTTCAATGATAGCCACACTGATGTGAAGTGCTAGTGGGCTGGTGACGAGGCTTGGACAAAAATCAGCCCTTATCTTTATCGCTCTTTACCTATCATCATTAGCATTGAAATGGTCCTTTAGGCTTGTGTCCGGCCTTTAGGAATATTGAGGAGCACCATAGGGCTAAACCAGTCCCCTTGAACCGGTCAAACACATTACTAACAACGATTAAAGGTGACATAAAGTCAGTAGAAGATGCAGGGCTTATAGAAATTATGATAAACAGTGGCGCCCCATCTTTTTTTCAAACCCCCAGAACCCTTTACTTATCTTCTATATAGATTCTCACTCATCTATTTCAATTTAAATTTATTTTGCATAATATATTGATACAAAGATTGAAATAATATACAAAAATACAACGGTACAGATATATAAAATAAACACAATCAATGTTGCTATAGATTATGCGAAGAGTTAGGAAAAGAGAATGCCGGCTTATACTGTGTTAGGGCTTCAATGATAGCGAGGTTGCGCCCCCTTTTGAGAATAAATGGGTCCATTCCTGGTCAACATGTCAGATTTAGCCAAATTTAGCATGCTTTACACGAGTAGAGTAGAAAAAACATTCATATCCGCAATTAAACTTAACTCATATGATATTGTTGATTAAACAAATCCAGATATAACAATCACTGTGGTGGTAAAGAAATGAAATTCAATTTACAAAAGTTGATGAAAAAATTGTATCTTTAGACTCTTACGTAACACACGTTTCACACGGGTAGGAAAATAATTCGATGTTTTCAAATGATTTGAAATGAGTGAAAGCGTGGAATCGTATCAAATCATGCGCGTTTGTGAAAAATAAAAAAAATGCTGTTTCCATTTCATCTATCGAAATATAGACGGCATTGTTTGAACTCGTTCCGAGAAAAGCCGATTCTGATGGATTATTTTCCGTTCTTTTTGTTGTGATAGAAAATTAAATTAGCTCCCTTAAAAGTTACCAATCTCATTTCAGATATTTTCATCGTATTCTAATCCACTTAACATCTGGTGCATGGCGTGAGTGGAGATAAGATTTCGTGTAGATTTTCACGTAGCTATAAATTTCCCTCGCCATAATGTGTAAAAACAAGTTCACCGTATAGTATTTTTCAAATATGATACATATTCCTCACAATCTTACATAGGCAAACGACTTGGATAAATCTAAAGTTGTATTAATTGTCAACCAATCCTCATATTATTATAAATAATTTATTCATCACAAATCAGTATGTATGATTAATGACGATAATTAATTGAATTGAATTGAATCTTGACGACCTCTCCTTATTACAACGTAAATGAAAAGTGCATATACTAACCAAAATATATAAGAATAATGAATTTTTCTATATCTAGTGTAGGCCTATATCTAATGAATCTTTATTGAGTCCTCCAATCTATGATGACCACAGTTTGGTCTCATTATGACTTAAGTCGGTATTAGAAGGCATGATTTCAAAACTTCAAAACTAATGCATCGAAGATCTATTTTTGAATGAAAACTATATGAATCGCTTAGTCCTTTGTGCATGTACATAAATGTAGATGATTTTAATTTCATCAGCTAGACGTAGAAAACTAGATTTAGTAATTAGGCTAAACATGAATGAAACGAAGTAGGTAACACCTGGGTGTAAATGAATAGCTAATATTAATCCTTGAAGTAATCATTGACTACTCAATCGTTACTAATCAATGATTACTTCAAGGTTAAACCTAGGGTATTACATAAACCGAAACAAAGTAACTGGAGTCACAATGTAGCCTCAACTCAATAGGTTGAAACTAATCTGTGGTTTCAACCTAGTTTAAACCTGCACCTAAAGAAAAATGCACCTAGGTTAAACCTGAGTCTAAAATGAATAAGTTAAACCTAGCTTGAATGTGGCAACTAATTTGCCGGGTTAAGCTTAGCGTCATTGAATTGGGTAAACCTAAGCGTAGGTAAATAGGTTAAACCTGGATGTAAGTAAATAGGTTAAATTTGGATGTGAGTTAATAGGTTAAACCTGGATGCAAGTAAATAGGTTAAACCTGGATGTGAGTAAATAGGTTAAACCAGGATGTGAGTAAATAGGTTAAACCTGGGTGCGAGTAAATACGTTGAAACAAAGTGTAATTCAAAGGCATAATTTCATACAACGAGCGACGTATTTCAGAACGCGCGTTCTCGGCGGGTGGAGTTAAATGAAAACACCTGTCTTTACGATTCCATGAAAATTTAAAACGACATAAACTTCAAAGTCGCTAATGGTTTCGTATCAATAACGCGTGTCAGTAATCCCGCGTTCTTGCCTTTGCAGTCATAAATTTTGTATTTCTAATTTACTTAGTGATACTGTATTCATTTGGAGAGAGAGTTTTTCTCTGCGAGAGCGCGCGAGCGACCGCGCCGCTAACACTGGATGGAAGAAGATAAATCGTTTGTCAGCTAAGGGGGTGAATTAATTTCATTTATGCAGGAATAGTCTCAAGGCAGATATTAATTCCGCATTTTCCATCCATGCAAAGTTATTAAAACCAAAGCCATATGAATGATTTCTTTGTAATAATCCATTTGTTAAACGAGAGAGTGTGAATACGGAATAATGATGGAACCCGGTGAAAATATATTCCTCACGACCGACTCATTCGGGGATGATGAGAGACGAAAGAGATTGCGTCACTGGCACCCAGCAGAAAAACACTTTTTTCTTAATTCGAAGGTGATTCTGTCTGAAAATGCATCGTCCTTAAACTTTGAATGATTTATGAAAATTTTCCAAGACGTCGAAATACATTACGTATCAATTCCTTATTGACTTGAAAAGTAAAGAGAAAACACCAAGATGTCGTTATGAGATTTCTCATGAAATATAGGTCTCTTTTTCCCGCCTTTTGACTCTCCTGCATTCCTCCCCGGCATTTTTGTCTAAAAACGTGAATCATCTGTAACGTAGGAATACATTGTTTCATAATGTATAAATACATATCAACTTGCAGGAGCTACAGGACTAGAAATGATTTTCTTTTTGTAATCCGTCACTTGCAAAATCAGAACTTCCCTTTTAGGGACAGATACTGGTCGGGCGTGGTTGTATGATTGCAAAATAAAGTATCTCTGTTGCAAAATGTGTAACTTCGAATTTGTTGGATATAGCTAGCTATAGAAGTACATATTTCGTACCTGAGACGCCACCGATGATTTCCGAATCCAATATGTTACATTCCGTATCGGTGTCGAACTGTCTATTTTTCATTCTGAAAACGAACCATGACAAATGAGGTTTGTTATTCTGCAAAGCATTTCCTTAATTTACAAAATTAAAACTTCATTAATTTCTCTCTATCAATTGCATCTGTCTGGCGCGTACGGTGTATACACGGGCGAGGAGATCTCGGCGACACGGCGGAGAGAGAGTGGCAGGATGATGCGAATTCGCCGGGTGACGGTTGCGGAGGATTTTTATCGTCGAAATTGAATTTTAACCGATGCGGCAGTCAAAGCGAAGGCAGGCACCATCGGTGCGGATGTGGAGGAAACGAGCACATACGAAAAGAAAGTCTTAGCTCGCCGCGCAGGCACCTGGAGTAGTACGATTTGTCATCATTTATCAAAGATGTAGCATTATTTATAATAAGCTCTGCCGTCGGACAATCGACCGCCAGATACGCGCATAAATCATGAAGCTTGGGGTGCTAAATCAACTGGTAGCATTGGCTTGTCAAACGCAGAAAATATTACAAAACTAAAGCTGTTTCATATATGAGGGCTGGCTTTTCATCGTCAACTTTTAAAGGCGAAAGAAAAAACATCGGTAGTTTTCATTCTTCGCCAGTCGATTATATGTATATTTTTGAATGTCGTACAAGTCGAGATATGTGCGCCAGATGCCTGCGCCGCGTGCAGCTAATAAGGTCCAACCCGAAAATGTCCCATTGATGGTACACTAGTCAAAAAACAGGGTCGTTCGTCATTATCGTAATTTGGACATGTACAGAGCGCACCGTCGAACGCGAAACTAATGAGTTTTTGTTGCATGATTTATCGGCTCGTCACAACTATGAAAACCGATGTAGGATGGTAATAATAAGAATCATTTCGCCCGACGACTATCGTATATGGGAAAAAAGGTTTTTCGTAAGGCTTTGCTTGCGACTTTTTTGTTCTATACACTCGACTATTTCGAATTAGAGTATTTTTCTGTGTCTGAGGGTGGATAACCGTTATTTTCTATTTGAGACTACATCACGTAGTCGAGTTTTTGAAAGAAGTATATAATTCAAAAGGATGACAGGGTCTTCGGTCATTTTTTGAATTGTCAGGGAGATTCTCGTTGTTCTTTAGAATTTTGTCGAGAGCGTCTTTTGAACGTATGTTTCAACCGATGAATATTCATCCTTCAAACTTATATTTAAATTCGATGCATTTGTCCGGATTCGATTTAATCTCCAACTGAGGGGAGTACGACAAAAAACTTTATGAGTTGTTTGCTTAATGATTACCTTTTCGAATAATGTTGTACATTGCCAATGATTGTGATTTTTATAATGTTCACTGCCGACTGCATCGACAAAAAGGTTTAAATCCATAACACACCGTATCTAAATGTCATGTACATTTACTCCGTACTTGTTGGAATTATTGGCAGCCATTTTTTTCAACACCAATTAAAATCGATTTTATTCAATTGTTACAGCGCTCTAATTCGAAACCTAGCCAAGCGTTTGTTGATATAAAACGAACTCGCACTAGATTTTTTTTAAAGAAACCATTTAACGACGTATAGAAAACCTTTTTCGAAATGCAAAAATTGCACTTACGCGATCATCACCAAAAGACAAAAAGCGGCGTGGTGTGCACCAGAAAATGTCGCAGAAAAACGTTGTTGCGGGAGTAAGATTCAAAACTTTAGCCGGCGTTAATCAATTGACGAGCTACCAGCTGCTAAAATAATAAACTGCACTTCGAGAAACTATCACTAGAAGGAAATGGGAATTGCGTTATTCGCCGAGTAAAGTTAGAAAGTCGTTTTGATATATGATGATTGATTCGAATCGTGGATATAAATTTTGGATTAGTTGAGACGGATGATAAACTGGAATGGAAATAATCGCCTTGCCACCGTTGACAGATGGTTTGTGCTATAGCCAATGTTTCATAATTTGTAATACAATGAGCCGAGTGCGGACCGCGCCACGACAGCTCAATTTGTCAATGTTTCAAAATAACACACAGTCTAAGATTTCAGCAAATCTTACGCAGTGTAAACAAAATTACACGCGAGAAGACAATGCGTAGTAATAGTGAACCACACCGTTGCGGAATTGTCAGATATATACTATTTGAATAATGTAAAACATATTCTTGAAATCCACGACCTTAATATGCGGAGCTGAGAGTGTAGATGTAAAAAAAATTATTTGTATTGTATGTAAAAACAAACAAATTGTTTGTAAAAAGTCTGCAGCCCCTACCTGATTCCAGTAGGTGTGGTGGACTCATAAGGACTGTAGAATATTCCCTAAGCAGCCACTTCTTCCATACGACATTAGGGGTGATTAAAACGGGGACATTCATAGGATATTAGTGTGAAATTGAAGATTGAACCAATTAAAGTAACGTCTCCACTTTTGAATTTATCATTCATTCAACAATTCTATTCGAAGATTCAATAATTATGAATCTATTTAATATCAAACTGGTCTTATCCATTGATCAACGCCTCTAACTTCGATTTGAATATCATGACCTCTGTCCCAGCAAACACTCGATCAAGATTCGTTTAATCTAAGTTAAGTGTTTGCTAGGGGTCTGAATTATCCTCCAGTTTAATTATTACTCCTCAAAGTAACCGTTTTAGCTGTTGGACTCCGAGTGGATCTTAGAGTAACAGTCATGTAATTACTCCAAGATCTGATGGACATGGACTGCAGTATTAGTCCTGGATTTTATTTCAATAAATATAATGATAATAATACTTTATTTTACTGTATGTTGTAAATCATTAAGTAAAGTATCTTAGCAGAGAGGTAACTATATACCCCGAAAAAAAGAAAAGAAAATGTACATATACATTTTATCACAGAAAAACGACAATGGAAATCAGAGAGCGAAATGGGATTTGATCAAATGAAAAATGGAACGGTCGAATGACGAATGAGCATTATCTTAAAATTCAATGATCGACGAATGCATGGATTGATATCTATTCGACGAGTAGGTAGACTTTTACTTTTCAGCCGGCGTAGAACTTAGGTAATAGTGGGTGGAAAGTTTCGCGATCAAAAGTGAAGCGTCAGTCATTTAAGTCTTGGATATATTCGGATAAAACTCGACTTTCCCGTGAATACTTCAGTCTGACGGGCGTTAATTACCACGTCATCAATTGACACGGTTTTCTGACGATTTCCCGACGCGGTCGGCACGGCTCGATCATCAGCGCGGTTGATCGGTTAAATCCTTTTAAATCCGACCGACTTCGAACAAGTTATGCTGGACGAGCACCCGGCGCAGTTTTTCAGTCCGAACAACGGTTGCATTAGCCAAATTAGACTGCATTCAATCGGCCAGGCCGGCTCGAGTCTCACGTCGTTTCGTCTGACAGATCTGCCGATTTTTTCGATCTGTTCGGTCCGCCGAGGATTGCTCGATTATCGAGAACTACAATGAGAGATCACGTCCGAATTCATCCTCGCCTGACTCGGGGCTGGTTTACACGGCTCCAGAGCGGATTTAACTGATCTTTTCCTGCAAATGACAGAGGATTCGAATAAAGTGATTCTTGAGCCACGTGGATCCGAGGGGCTAGTCTCAAAACCAACTTTCTCTAATCTGTAAACTCACTCCAAACGAGCGAGTGAAATTTAAATCAATAGCAGAAAAGAATCCCCTTTGATCCCTCATCAATTGATATAAGTTATACAGTCAATTCGTACTATCCCCTATTGCTCAGCTACGCTATTTTTTCTCCCGAGAAAATAATCATATTCATATAAAACTTATTCAATTCAAATTCAATCAATGCGCCATTATTCTTTATAACGATTCATTGTAACACGCCACACATATATAGGCGACGACACGTAAGTTTCGATTTAGTGAGTTTTATTCACACGATTTCAATGGCCACCTCAGGTGATTCAAATTCCACTGTTGTACGCTATACTTTGAGCCCAGTTCAGAAAATAAACTGTAAATCACATCAACACCCCTCTTACAAAGCTCATTTCACTTCTGTCATTTCAAAGAAGTCGACAGTCAGCAGTAAAATCGTACTCATAAATTGGAATAAAAGTATTTTTTGGAAGTTTATCTTTTTGGGTCTGCTAGCTCCCCATTCATATTACTTAATTACCAAATCAATTATCACCCCTGAATCTGCAGTGGTTTTGTAATTGATCTACATGATCATTAGTAAGAAGTTTGTTGACATTCAGTTATCGAACGGGGATTCTTTTATACCGAATGTAGTCGCTGATACAGCCCCGTTTACATTCCGCACGCGAGAAGACGCATTAGAAGACACAAAGCCGACGGGTTTGTAAGGTTACCGAGACACGATCCGCCCCACGGGTCAATCCGAGTCTGACCGCTGATCTGACGGACAATCCGTACCGACCACTTAATCACACACGTAACGAGAATTAAATGAACGGTTGCGCCGAATAGCGAAAATCTCGACTTCCTTTTTCTGAATTGTTTACCTCATTCAAACAGATCTAAATCAACCTCGTTATAACGCCAATCTAGTGAAAATATTTGTTAAGTCTAAAACATGTTCAATCTGAGGATCACTGAAGTCTTATATCTACTAAGAGTTTATGTTTAAAGATTACTTGAATACTAAAAGGTTCGAGATGTTAAGACCTTTTAGTAAAAAGTTCAAACTCTGTGTAGTACCAACGTTTAAGGAATAGGTTTTGTTGTTGCCAAAAACTAGGGGAAAGCATAAAAGGAAACATGCATTACGATTCACAACATTTGAAATAAATTTGATTTTAGAAATCACTATTCATTTATAAAAAGCAGCACATAAATGAAAGCGTATCTCAAAAGAGTAATATTTCATGAAATACATTTCCCGGATAACAACTTTTTGTGGATTTCACGCTTTTTAATTATTCTCTAACCAGAGAACTGTATTCGAAATTTTGTTTGATTGAAATTGAAGTTCATTCAATGAAGGCTTTACAAAATAAACATCGATTAAGAAAAGGAAAAGAATCGAGTCGTCAGATTATCTTAAAATAACAAGCCAAGATGGCACGCGTGGCTGTTCCCTTGACCTCTGTTTGACAAACGACTGCCCATTCAGCTGTGCATAGGATCGAGGCAAGATTGACATTCAAACGACTTTTACTCTCCACTATATGAAATTAATATTTTGTTTGAGGTATTCTACAATGGGTAAAACGTGTTAATGACAATATGGTAACGATAGGTAATCACCCTTTCATGGTAATTTTTCATCCCAAGGGTACTACTTAAAGTTTAGATAATTAAATGCAGATTTTTATTTAAACTTCTTGTGGATGGCTGATTTACAGAGCGATGTTATTTTTATACGAAACCCGTGTTTCTTCTTGTTTGTAAATTAAATGCGCACTGTATGACCCAACAAAGCTCAATCGAAATGTCTCAAAAGAATTCTTAGCTTTTTAGCGTATTCAGGTTTACCATCAAAGGTGATGGCTGTATTTGAATTTCTTTCAAATGAGTTCATTTTATCAATACCGACTGCGTTCTTAAATTTGATTTAGCACCCTTTATGTAAGCCCCAACCGGATTTAAACAATCTTCAAAAGTTGCGAAACATGCGGCGGACAACATTGAATATTTGAATTTCGCATTCGGAAGCTTTTTTTTCGAACTTAAATCGTTGTTTTTTACACGAGAAATGTCTTTTGATCTTCGATTGGAAAAATTGCTTTGTTTGGAACAAAAGATTAACCGGCATTGCAATCGTAAATTTAGAATCAATAAAAACGTCCGATTCTTTTTTCCTTATTTGCCTTGTTAAAAGACGTCCGAATTGAATTCATCCACATCATATACAAAAATATTCTTTTATGGCCGTCTGACTTTGATGTTGTTTCTTTTCTGAAACGGAACTTTCCAAAACATTGGTCTTGAATTATTAGTGGGGAATTCTACACGTTTGCATGGGGAAGGGAGTCCTTGCGCTATCACTGTGTACTGTTGTACTGTCAA
>JAYMFW010079877.1:0-10510 GCA_036785005.1 Tubulanus punctatus | reverse complement strand
GCGGGATCGGTTCTTCTCAAGTTTTTTGCTGTGTCCTCTGGTATTACGTCCCTTGTGCAGCTCGAAATTGGGTCGGCTGGTGTCGTAGATGCCAGTAGTGTACTTATAGAGGTCAATCATGTCGCCTCTACGCCTACGGTGTTCCAAGCTTGGCAGCTTGAGACATGATAGCCGTTCTGGGTAAGATTTGTCCTTCAGTTTGCCAATGAGCTTTGTGGCTCTGCGTTGAACATCCTCTATCTCTTGTTGGAGGGTTTTCTGAGATGGTTGCCAAACTGAATGTCCGTACTCTAGGACCGGCCTTACGAGTGCTTTGTACAGTTGCATAAATGTGTGTTCGGTGAGGTGATCGAAGGATCTCCGTATGACTCCCAGGACTCTGTTTGCTTTGGCTGTTGCTTGTGAAATGTGGTCCTTGAAGGTCAGTTCGCTGTCTACTATCACACCCAGATCCTTCTCCGCTTTAGTGGTTGTTAGGACATGTTTGTCATTATTTGGGTTCTTGTCTTTCATGTAGTAGGTCTGGTCAGTTTCTGAACGGCCGAGTTTGAGGACACAACATTTCTCTGGGTGGAAATCCAGCAACCAGGCTATTGACCACTGGTGCAATCTGTCCAGGTCTACTTGCAAGAGTTCTCTGGCCTTTTTATCATTGCTTTGTGTGAACAGCTTGGTGTCATCTGCAAATATCCGAACCTCGCTTTGCACCTGGCGTGGCAGATCGTTTATGTAAATGACGAACAATATGGGGCCTAAGACGCTGCCCTGGGGTATTCCACTTGTGACTCGCGCCTCTTCTGATTTGCTGCCGTTTACAAACACTTGCTGTGTGCGGCCACTGAGAAATGCTTCTATCCATTGTAGTATATTCCCCTCAATGCCGTGAGCCTTTATTTTAAGCATCAGTCTGCGGTGGGGAACAGAGTCAAAGGCCTTGCGAAAGTCCATGTACACTGCATCTATGGATCCACCATTATCCAGTATTTCCGTCCAGCAGTCCAGTGTGTCCAGGAGTTGTGTTACACATGAGCGCCCTGGGGTGAAACCGTGTTGTTCTTTACATATGAGGTTGTTTACCTGCATGTGCTCCAGTATTTTATTCCTAATGAGTGTCTCCATTGCCTTGCAGAGTATGCTAGTCAGACTTACAGGTCGGTAATTGTTTGCTGAGGTCCGGCTCCCCTTTTTGAAGATCGGCGTGACTTTAGCTTTCTTCCATATGTTTGGTAGGCGTCCTTCGCCTAGCGATTTCTTGAAAATGATGCTGATGGGTAGTGCTAGTACATCGGCTGTTTCGACCAACAAGATGGTGGGGATGTCGTCTGGGCCGGCTGCTTTTCCAACTTTGAGTCTGGTGAGAAGTTTTTTCACCTCTTCTTGGTTGATTTCTATGTCTGTCAAGGGGCTGCTAAACTCGTACTCTGGGGCTTCTGGCAGTTCCCCCTCTGGTTCTTCTGTAAATACGCTCTGGAAGAAGTCGTTGAGAAGTTGGGCCTTTTCATCATCAGTTTTGGTTTTCGTTCCATCATTTTTTTTAAGGTCGGCTATACCAGTCCTGGTGCTTGTCTTTGTTTTCACATAGGACCAAAATGATTTGGGGCATTTCTTAGCTTGTTCCGCTACTGTTTTCTCCAGGCGGATTTTCGCCTTGCGACATTCTCTTGATGCTCTGTTTCTTGCCTTGGCATACGCCAAGTAGTCTTGTCCGTCTCTGGTTTCTGTCCATCTTCTGTACATTCTGTGCTTTTTTCGTACTGATGCTAAGGTTCCTCCATCCAACCACTTTTTCCTGTCTCCTGCTGTGGCTTTGGTTTTCGGCACAAAATGTCTTTTTGCTTCCTCGATTTCTGCCATAAAGGATTTCCATGCATCTTCCATGCTCAAGCTTTCAAGTTTTTCCTCCCAGTTTATGTCCTTGAGATGTGAGCGCATTCCTGTATAATCCGCCCTGTTGTAATTGTAGCGCTGTTTCTGCGGTGTCTGACTTGGTGTGAGGGCGAATATTTTAAGCTATGACAATAACGAACGCGTGATTAACTGTTTTGAAAATACAAAACACACAACCTGGAAATGAAATACAATTGTTCATATTGTGCAGATTCTTTCAACAAAGATGATTCCCTTAAAATGGTGCTTTCATAACTCAATTTTCAATTTAAGAAATGTGGCAGATGTCGAAGTGGTTGCCGGGTCTCTTACTTATGACACTACGGAACCTGGTTCAATTTTTCAAGTCAACACCATTACAGCACATGATGAGTATAACTCTTCAACACTTGAATTCAGTAAATATGAATGTTTTTCGAAAATAAGAAAATGCTGCTTCCTTTGATTTAGAAAAAGAATTGGAAAGAATTGCAAACAGTGCGAGATTTACCTAAATGAATGTCATAATGTTCGCCTTGTTAATGGAAACTTCCCTTGTTACCTAACGTGAGCGCCCTATCGAATCTTTTATGTAAAGGGTTTGAGATCGTGAACATGAACTTGATTATTCATGTCATAATTTGTATTGGACTTGTATTCCAAAGATGCCATACATTTCGATGTATCGACAAGTTCGACAATTTACTGACGATCACTCACAAATAAATAAAAAAAACATATTTTGTTGAAAATATATTAAACTTGATCTTAGCTTCATTGGATGCAAAAACTCTCAAAATGAGTAATGAATGAATGAATTGAAATTAAGATAGAAATGTTTTTTATTGCAAGAATCCGGGTAACGCTGATCCAGGATCTTTTTAAAAGAAATTGGAAAAACCACAAAACGAAACTGAAATGAGAATCCATTGAACTTCATCACGTCAACTATTTCTCATTTTAGTGTATAATATTGCTATCGTAAAGATAAACGGCAAATTCAACTTTGATGGAAATAACGTAGCTCGTCTTCCACTAGTTGGTCAGGATGTTAACGTGACAGCCGCCACCGATTGCGAAATAGCAGGATGGGGAATAGAGTCAAGAAGTCAACGTAAGTATATTGAAAAGAAAAATTAAATTCGCCTCTATGGCAAATTGCTGTGTAAAAGACACGTAGGTCATCATTAACCTTCAATTTCTGTTTGTGCTTGACTTCTGGGTTCGTGAATGAAAATACAAAAGCTAGAAGTTGTTGCAACATGCTACTGTAATGAAATGTCCGCCAATGGTTCGAAAATGGGCCAAAGACATCGTCATAAAATGAACGATCTTTCTTATGAACTTCGAAAAATCTATGATATGCTAGGAGATATCGGTTTAAGTCAAGCTAAGTTATTTTTGTTGATGATATTTTACGGATCGTTATTCGATTAGTGATTATACGCAATCGTTTTGTAAATATCATGTTGGAAGAATAACTAGAATAGAAGGACTACGCTTTACAATTGTTGATCTGGCACTGTGGCAGTGGTCAATCATTCATAAAACGTTATAAGTAGTTATTCTTCCAAGATATCATCATCAAGTTAGAATACCAGCGTATGTCCAGAAAGGACATCAGCTCAGGCATGTACTATACAGGTTGGTTTGTAAAGAGCAAAAAAACATTTCAGAAAATTCCTTGTTAAAATACAAGCTTAAAAATAAAAAGTTAGAATGTTAGACTAAAATTTTACATGCGAGTATTCAAAACTAGAAATTCAGGCAGGAAAATTTTACCTTGTTTCAGACTTCAGAGATGACGGTGCAGCCTCAGGCAGAATTTTAAATTTATAGACAGAATATTTTCTAATTTAAAAAATGTTTTTTTTAAAAATTTTCATTTGCTGTTAGTGACTAGGGCGGATTTTGAAAGTGTTGAAAAACTAAGCATCTTTTATTTTAGCCTTAGTGCATTGATATAAAAACCATGTTTCAATATCAGAAGTACGAAACAATATGAACTCATAAAAAGAGGTCATTATTTGCTCTAAAAGTCCTCGTTGGCTCAAAAATGCATTTTTACGTATAGGTACTGTTTTGCAGCAATATTTGACAAAATGTAGTGAATCTTAAATGCATTACTGAATTACATATAATGTATTATATTTGTTACAGCGACCAACCATAGTAAAAACCTAATGAAAGTTAAGGTTGATATCAAATATTTTCACACATGTGTAGAGAAGTACGAAGAGCTGCTTATACACGTAGACCTTGACAGCAATGTACAATTTTGTACAAATGGCCGACTATGTCCGGTGAGTTTCATATTTTCGTAAAAATGCAATTATGTCTAGCAGAAGACAAAATAACTTCGAGTTGATATGTTCATAAGCCATTTTTGGTTTTGACGAACTCTTCAAATGTCCGGAAAATTGTGTCCTACGCACTTTCTACGTATACACAGCACGGACAGTAGATATAAGAACTACTGTTTCTCGGAGACACTTGCAACTTGAAATTCAGTATATCACCATTTCCAACAGTGCATATTACATTGATTACAATCGTAGGATACCCTGCCATTTTCAAAGCTGTAGTATCCAATTTGAAGCACGATACGGATGGTAGACCTAAGAGCATCTGCTTCTCGGTGACCAATTCGTGTCACAGACACATGCAACTCGGCACACTCGTTCGGGGTATTTGTGGATTGATCAAATTTGAAGATACCATTGACCGATATCTAAAAAAAAGAAAAATATATTTTTCTCACACACAGAATAAGATACGAATCTGAAATTCAGTATATTACCGTTTCCAACGGTGCATATCAAACCTTATTTCGTTTATGGGATTGCCGTTATCCATTTTTTGCGCAGTCTCCGGATTCATTCATAACAGACATGGCCTACTTTTTGTGCGATGCATTTTACTGCGTTGGTAATTTCTGGATAATTCAGTCAGTTACGAGTCAGTGACTAATTTTGTTTTTAATTCTTAGATTTCGATGTAACTTTCGTTATTTTACATCCTCAGAGTTCCAGTTGACTAACCCTTCCACTGTCTTCCTGTAGCTTTTGCTTTCTTTTACAGCAGTAATGAAAGCTATTTGCAAAAAATTATTTTCATTCTAACACTAATGAGAATCCCACAAATATATTTCAATTTTTTCAATTTCAATTTATTTTGCCACATGACATTATAAATCGACATTTAAATTATACATAATAAACAGGTCTATGTGACAGGATGGCCAGAAAGCCAAATTGGCTGAGACTCATTGAGCTCTGACCACCCTGGAATGAAAAATATATATTGAGCAGATAAATACAGATTCTAAGAATGATAAAGTATATGATTTCACATGATGATGGCAGTGCGTACACTTCTAGCAGAAACGTTGTGACATATAATAAACTTTATTTTAGAATAATCTAAATTCAAAATACGTATCGTTTGTTATTTTTCATCGTCAGGGACTCGATGGCGCTGCACTGGTTTGTGGTACAAGTGATAAAGTCGCCTACGGTGTATCGACGATGGTACCGTGTTCGATATATCCGAACGTCTTCATCAAATTCACGTCAGAAATACGCCGATGGATCGAACGGAGTTCTTAAAAACATGTTTGTTTAATTTGAAAGTTCACACTAACTTCTTCAATATGACATTTATTTATAGAACATCGCATAAGATAGATCATGAAATTCTTTATATCTTTTGGAAAACTATGAAATTTAGAAATCGGTACATGTATGTATTAGATATTTTCAGACAGTACTTAGTGTTTGGAAATACCTAATACATCTAGTTTAGATGAAAATTATTTGTCGACAAACTACTGAAATTTAAATATGTCAACAAAGAATTTTGGATAAATATTTTGTGAATTTTCGTGAAAATAAAATCATTGACTATCAAAAAATGTGTAGTTCGGAGTTAGTAAAGAAAAAGGAATTTGGTTGAAGCGGTTTTGTATGTTAGCGTGTTGCCGAAGCTATGTATTGAGCAGTTGGATTTCGAATTGGAGGACATGTATTTCTGAAAAATTGTAGAAGATCTTCGAGTATCAGACCAATGGTTCAACGATAAGACTCAGGCAAATAAATGATATACCGTGTTTCTCATCAAATTCAAAATCCACCTGCGTCACTAACAGCATTTTTCCATTGGTTTTCAATCAAAAGATAAGCGCCCTGATGTAATAATTAGGCCATACATAAAGGATATCTGCCTGAATACCGCGCCAATAAAAGCGCCCACCCGCGGCATATCTGCAGGAATAAGTGTGATGAGAAACAAGGGATTAATTTTCTTTGGCTTTATTGGAATAATTGTAAAAAATCTAACGGCTAATTATACATATTTCTTATCCGGCGTGCCTGTTTCTTAAGTCGTAAGAAATTTCTTACAACGTTGGCATTCTACTGTTAGAAAAAACTAAGCACAAGTATTGAAGGCTTTCGTATAATTCTATAGTGTCAGATGACTAAAATTGGAGTTCAAAGGTTACCACTGGTAGGTAGTTTCATATGTATGATTTCTAGGAAGGAATTCGTTAGTCGTTATACGCGTATGATGTTTTAGTTGCTCTATTAAAAGTTAGTTCGTAGTTTGACATCAGAGTTGGTTGTCTTTGGATTATGCCCCCTCTCAGAAACGCCAAGTATACAACACGCAACGGATTATGGCGGCAGCGTGGTCAGCTTAGCCCACATGGATAAATTAAAGTGGGGTACCATCGATCTCTGGAATTATGACAAATTTACAGGCACCGTCTGAATTTTATATATCTTATGTAGTAATTTGTATTGGAATTATTCATTTTATTAGAAATTCATTTTTACATGATCAGGTAGCGTTGATCCAGGATCTTTTGGAAAGAAAACCACACAATGAAAAAAGAAGATTCGCAAAACGTACGAACTGGAAATGAGAATCCATTGAACTTTATCTCGTCAACTATTTCTCATTTTAGTACATAATATCGCTATCGTAAAGATAAACGGCAAATTCAACGTGGCTGGAAATACTGTAGCACGTCTTCTATTCGTTGGTCAGGATTTAATGTAACAGCTGCTACCTATATTTTCTGTAGATAGATGACGCTGATGTACTTTCATTGAAATATGAAGAGCAAAACCACAAAATGAACTAATTCTGATAAATTATTCACTTTAAGTTAAAAAATGCTGCCGATAAACATTTCTTATTACAGAAGAAATTCATTAAATCTCTTTATAAAAGGCAATATTTTCTGTAATGTGCCCTACATATTGGGAAGATAAGACACAAATAGTGGCTTTTGTTCAAAACTCTAGTGATTTTGATGCTACATATGATATTGATTTCAACCGAGAAAGATCATTGTTTAGCAATAGATATTAATGTCCGATTCAATTGCATATACCAGACGAGTTCATACATGATATTCTGAAAATTTATTACATGTATATCATTAAAACTCATGAAATGGTATTTCATTGACTATTCTGAATTTTAAAATAAAAAATTTCAAAATTAAGATTTGTGTCAGTAAATTGCACTTCCCTGCCACCAGGGGCGTAGCGATAAATATCAAAATTGCCAGGGTGGCAACAATAGTTTTCAAAGAGTCCAGATACTGTACTTTATGAAAATAGAAGGTGTCAAGATATCGGTATTGGTTCCCTGACTATAAACTTTATTTTAGAATAATCTAAATTTAAAATACGTATCATTTGTAATTTTTCATCGTCAGGGGCTCGATGGCGCCGCACTGGTTTGTGGTACAAGTGATAAAGTCGCCTACGGTGTATCGACGATGGTACCGTGTTCGATATATCCGAACGTCTTCATCAAATTCACGTCAGAAATACGCCGATGGATCGAACGGAGTTCTTAAAAACATGTTTGTTTAATTTGAAAGTTCACACGAACTTCTTCAATATTACATTTATTTATAGAACATCGCATAAGATAGATCATGAAATTCCTCTTATCTTTTGGAAAACTATGAAATTTAGAAATCGGTACATGTATGTATTAGGTATTTTCAGACAGTACCTAGTGTCAGGAAATACCTAATACATCTAGTTTAGATGAAACTTATTTGTCGAAAAACTACTGAAATTCAAATATATCAACAAAGAATTTTGGATAAATATTTTGTGAATTTTCGTGAAAATAAAATCATTGACTATCAAAAAATTGTGTAGTTCGGAGTTAATCAAGAAATAGGAATTTGGTTGAAGCGGTTTTGCATTTTAGAATTGGAGAATTGGAGGACAAGCATTTCCGAAAATTTGTAGAAGATCTTCGAGTATCAGACCAATGGTTTAATGACAAGACCTAGGCCAAGAAAAAGATATACCATGTTTCTCATCACTTTCAAAATCCACCTGCGTCACTAACAGCATTTTTCCATTAGTTTTCAATCAAAAGATAAGCACCCTCACGTAAGATTTAGGCCAAACCAAAAGGATATCTGCCTGAATACCGCGGTTAAAAGCGCCCACCCGCGGCATATCTGCAGGAATAAGTGTGATGAGAAACAAGGGATTAATTTTCTTTGGCTTTATTGGAATAATTGTAAAAATCTAACGGCTAATTATACATATTTCTTATCCGGCGTGCCTGTTTCTTTAGTCGTAAGAAATTTTTTACAACGTTGGCATTCTACTGTTGGAATAAACTTAGCATAAGTATTGATGGCTTTCGTATAATTCTAGTATCAGATGACCAAAATTGGAGTTCAAAGGTTAACACTGGTAGGTAGTTCATATGTATGATTTCTAGGAAGGAATTCGTTAGTCGTTGTTGTTTTTGTTGCTCTATTAAAAGTTAGTTCGTAGTTTGACATCAGAGTTGGTTGTCTTTGAATTTTGCCCCCTCTCAGAAACGCCAAGTATACAACACGTAACGGATTATACATGGTGGCAGCGTGGTCAGCTTAGCCCACACGGATAAAAGTGGAGGTACCATCGATCTCCGGAATTATGACAAATTTAGAGGCACCATCTGAATTTGAAATTAGTAATTTGTATCGGACTTATTGATTTTATTAGAAAATTAATTCATTTTTACAAGATCAGGTAGCGTTGATCCATGATCTTTTTGGAAAGAAAAGGATAACCACAAAATGAAAAAAAGAAGATTCGCAATACGTACGAACTTTAAATCACTCACAAATAAATGGTAAAACATATTTTGTTGAAAATGTATTAAACTTGATCTTAGCTCCATTGTATGAAAAAATTCTCAAAATGAGTAATGAGTGAATGAATTGAAATTAAAATAGAAATGTTTTTTATTGCAAGAATCCGGGTAAAGTTGATCCAGGATCTTTTTAAAAGAAATTGTAAAAACCACAAAACGAAACTCAAATGAGAATCCATTGAACTTTATCACGTCAACTATTTCTCATTTTAGTACATAATATCGCTATCGTAAAGATAAACGGCAAATTCAACTTGGCTGGAAATACTGTAGCTCGTCTTCTATTCGTTGGACAGGATTTTAATGTAACAGCTGCTACCTATATATTCTGTAGATAGATGGCGCTGAAGTACTGACAGGTGAAGTTTTCATTGAAATATGAAGAGCAAAACCACAAAATGAACTACTTATGATAAATTATTTACTTTAAGTTAAAAAATGCTGCCGATAAACATTTCTTATTACAGAAGAAATTCATTAAATCTCTATATAAAAAGCAATATTTTCTGTAATCGTCGGAAAATCGCACGTTCCCATCGGAACCGTTTTAGGCGAGTCTACTTTAATAAGTTATTTCACAAATAAGATTGTAACAATGTGTTTAAATGACATGGCATAAAATATTTGAAAATAAAAATTTACAATTTACAACGTTAGATTATATTGAAGTATATTGAAACTAGACATTATACCTTGTTTCCCATCACACTTCAGAAATGAGTGGTCGCTTTATATCATCTATTCAGGCCAGCTTTTTCGATTTGTTGACAAAAATATGAGTGACTAGGGCTGATTTTGAAAGTGGTGAAAAACTATAGGCATAATTTGTCTAGCCTAGTAGAGCTTATAAAAGTTGCTGATATCGAAAATGTATTTTTACGCATAGGTGACGTTTTGCAGCTATTTTTGACAAAATTCAATGATACTAATTTCTGGATGAGAGCTGAATTGATTTTTTAAAAATTCTCTCGAATTTTTGGTACACGGAATTTATATGGAACTTTCATTTCAATAAATCGATTTCAAATGAATTGCAACAATAAAATGTCCACCGAAATAACCAATTCTATAATATCCCGAATGAAAATCGTTGTATTCACAAGAATTTCAAAAATATCAATTCAATTCAAATAAACTTTATTGAATCGATGTTTCGCTACGTTTGATTTGGTTTTTGCAGCGCCACCTACTGGGCCGCAATATTTAATCGCTCATACGTTTTTTTAGCAAGTTTGAACCTGACGTAGTATCATTAAATACGGAGTCATGCAGGTATTCTGACCGCGCAATAATCGCCGTTTCATACTAGAAAAATCATAGATCTCCCATTTACTTATCATCAGTGGCGTAAATCTGCAATTGAATACTTCTGTGTCGACATGTTGTAGGTAAACTGGAAAATTACGTTTATGTTTCGAAGTTAATCTAAGTTTGGTGTTTACTGCAATAAGTTCAATGT
>JAYMFW010079766.1:0-10512 GCA_036785005.1 Tubulanus punctatus | reverse complement strand
AAGGCAATAGCTTAATGCATGACGAAAACTTCCTCAAAAAACTGATTTCCGTCTACAGACGGACGCACGGACGGACGCACGGATGGACGGACGGACGACGGACGAAAACCGAACGCAATAGCCCGCTGGGACTAAAGTCCCAAGTGGGCTAAAAAGGGCATGTCCTAAGTTTCCAGAAATAATCAAAAACTCAAAATATGTATCAATAGTGGTTTTGTTACCACATATCTCAGAATCCAAGGACATTCGGCCAAATTTCTTAAGGACATTCATGGTCCTTGAAAAAAAATGTTGAAATTCCAGGACATTTAAGGTTTTCAAGGCCGCGTATACCTTATGGTATGAATATTTATCTAACTGGAAGTCCTCTCAAACCGAACACATTTTTACGGTCCCCACAGATCCTAGTAGAGTGGAGTCTGGTATGTTAAGACAGACTACGTTGATTCAAAGTTTTGGACTGACCAATTATCTTAGCTTCACCTAATAAAATTGGGATCAAAAACGTAAATTGTATAATAATTATATTTCCTCTAATATTGTACATCAGAAGTTCAGACATTTGTTTTTTTGAACATCAAAATATGTTCAGATAAAACCTTTCATCCTTTGTACAACTTACACTAGACATAAAACACTACATTAGATTTTGAAATGAAATATACTTACAGATGCTTATCAATTTTCTTAGCTTCTCTGTATTTTTTCAGAAGACGACGTAAAACTCTCATCCTACGAATCCAGATAACTTTCTGTGGCATACGAGCGTTAGCAGTACCCTTCCTTTTACCTAAAACACACCAAAATTTAAAAATACATCATCATTTTTGTTATCTACAGTCAGACCTCTATATTCTGCCAGTCTAAGGCCACTCAATATTGATTTTTTGTTTCCCATCAGTGTAAAATCCATCCATATCAAAATTCTAAATAAAATATTCCGCGTTTAAGCTGCAAAATTTGAAATTCCATGAAAAGCACATCTGCATGTCATTCAGTCAAAATGATGAGATATCAAATATCCACTTTGCAAGGTCTTAGTGGATAAAACAAATCAATCTAGAATATCAGTTATTCGCTCGAGGCTTGAAATTGGTGATTATAACAGTAAGCTTTAAATTAACATTGATAATTTGTCGAAAAACTAAAGTGGTCGATAGAATATGAATAAATTCTACAACCGAAGACATGATTTCAGTTTATCTCGCTCTTCATATAAATAAATCATAAAATGCTATTCATAGAACGAGTTATGACAGAACGAGAGCTTATTAAATATTCATTCTTACTCGGTCCAAACATGGAATCCAACTTTAATTGTAAAATATTTCCAAAAATATGTAGAAATAATCTGCACGTTTAAAGAACACCAAACAAAGTTCTCAAACGGTTGAGATTAATTTCACTGATAATATACACCCCTTGTGAAGATGTATAACCACTGATCTAGCTATGCATGACAGGAGGGGAGACACAATTCAATTCAATATTTCTTTATTGATCCGTAATGCATTCTACATTATTCGTTTCCACAATAAAGAGCTATAAGAAAAAGAACTCTAAAAACATTTTTTTGTGCAAAGCTTGGAATATCCATAGCTCAGCTCGGTCTCGATAGAAAAATAATCTTTTAAGATCAGAAGAAAAACTTGTAAATCAACAGCTCAGCCCGGAAACACATTCGAGAAGATTGCACACACCTGGGGATTCATCACAACAGATTGTTGTTAACTAGACAATCCATGTTGACCACGCAATTCATTTTAAATATTATCATAAGCTCTGTAGACCTCAATACTTAAAATTGAGTCCAAGTGACATACATTTTCAATGAAATGAGTCGAAAAACAATTATGGACCCCTCTGGTACGTGGAGTCGATTTAAAAATAAGATTTCCTGGTCAATAAGCCCTTATTCTCTTGTGACGAATATCAGAGATTAATTCAAATAGTGTCCAATCAATTTGGATCAACATTTTACATACTTTATTTCAAATCATCATCTTACCTGTTCCAGTGTGTCGACCTTTGCGTCTAGCCTCGGCATTTTTACGCGTACGAGCATATGAATGTACGGCTACTGGTTTACGGATAATCAAACCATCTTTGATCAACTTTCGGACGTTTTGTCCTGCAATTAACAGAGAAGACATCGTTTTAGAAATGTAATAAAAATATTCATAAGACAATTATGGGAGAGGCATGTTTGCTAGGATTCTGAGCAGTGAACCTTCCTTCAAGTTCAATATCAGCCAAAATAGTTTAAACCCAGCCCAGTCTCAACTTTCCGCGCTAAAATCTTTGAAAAAGCAACACAATTCTTGTCGCGCAGAATAATCGTCCAGTCAGTATGCTCTCCGGGAACCTATTTTAAGGGAAGTTGGGTAGCTAGCATTGGCTAATTCAACTTAGGTCATATTCGAGACAGAAATGCATCATCAAAGCGTAGCTGAAAATTCACATGAAACATGTTTACATCTTTATCTTACTTGAGTTGGCGTTTGCAATTTCGTTGGTTTCATTTGGATCCAACCAAACTTTGTTTTTACCACATTTCAGTACGGCTGCGGCTAACCGTTTTTGTAGCCTTAAGGTGCTGCAAAGAAAAAATACGAAAAACTTAAAATGAAATATTGTCACTGAGAACCTTTCTTTATTTTTTTACGATCGATGATTTGATTGTGAAAGAAAATTCTTGACTTGGTTGGGACATTCTTTTTCCTGCAACATCATATTGCCTAAATGTCAATAAAACACCTTTACCTCATCCTACTAAAACAACAAGTGTTATTTGACTGATGTCGAATTGAGTGAAATTTTATGAGTTTCTAATTTCACCAAGTTGTGTAAAACCCAAACCGGAAGTATGCCGTACACAGCACTTTTACGGAAATTCGTTCAGAAAAATCAAATTTAAGACAACTTCAAAATTTGACAGCACCATAATCTTTATATGGCATGATCCGGAATAAAGTTCTTTACATAATATAAGTTAATTGATTTTATTTGTCGTGCTCGTATAGTTGAAATAATCATTTTAATGCGCAATTTCTTACCTCATGGCTATGCTACTTCACAACGCTTTTAAAAGAGGGTATCAATGCGCCCGGAAAAGTAGTTCTTCAAACTGGACGAATTTTTTGAAAATTCTGGAGTTGATCTTGGTAATAAGGTGTTTTTAGCTATGTTAAAGCGTCTATTTGACATAAATGGTACGTTTCTAACAATATATGTGAAACATGGCAAATATATTCATTCGGCGCAAGAATATATACTAAAAATCCTGAATCGGGTGCTTCTTTCACTACTCATGGTTCATTCATTGATCATGAGAGGGCAGCAGTAGCTGGTCTAAATAAACATTGATTGAAAGGAGTGTATTTTCGCTTCTAGGAAAAGAATTGTAAAATTTTCGCTTGTATTTTATACTAGGAAAAATATATCAGATGTTCATGTTGAGAGTTACAAGCAAGCACCATCTCACTGCTTGGAGTAGATTGTCTTATGCTGTGAACAGGGTGACCACAAAGCATCAAGTTACAAATTCCCTGAGTTTTCCCTGTCGAACCAAAACTTTCCCTGTGTTCAGCTGACTCGAGGAGCAGAATGAAGCCAAAGAAGTGTATCGTAAGTAATTTGTCTGACAATAAGGGATCGGTAAGACAAAATGCTTGGATTTGACCAAACATGTCCTAATTCTATCCATAGTCAGCTTCTGTATTCAGCAACTGGCATGAAAATACGAAAAAACCTATTTGCTGGCAAATGTGCAAAAATCGCATATCATAAACCATTTCCCTGTGTTTTCCAGAGTTTTATCAAATTCCCTGTGTTTTCCAGAGTTGTGGTCACCCCGGTGAAGTTCTTGAATCATAAATCATTAAGACTTTTGGAAAAAAGGAAAGCAACAATTATTTTGAATGTCATAAAAGTATTCAGACTTTTATTGTCCATATTATAATAATATTAATAATAATATATATACTACACAAAATTATCAAATGAAAAAAGTCGAAAACTGCCACCAAATACATTTCATTTTTTGGGGGGAAGGAAATAACACAGCCTTAAAACACACATGACCCATTGAATTATAAATATAACAAATAGTGAATATTTTTTACAACAGTTAATTGTTCTCAGTTTTAAAACATCATCATATTTGTTCTCAATTTTGAGCTGAAGTTGAAAAAAAAATTCAGCAGATTTTGACAGAAATTGGTCACGGCAGCGGTGGAGTGTGCTCCACATTTTAAATCGGTTAAATTGAGCCTTCATCAATTCATACACACGAGACATTTTAATAATCATTTTTAAAATTTTCGGACCCAGTCATAAATTTACAATCTTTTTCATTTTATTAAATTTATCATCAAAATTCATTAACTATGGTAAATCATATTGCAGAGGAATCAAGTTATAAATCGCTAATTAATCAAGGAATTTTAAATACATTTCCATGATGATTACAACAAAAGTTTCAGTTAATAATGTCTGTGTTACCATAGCAATTCATAAATTCAAATGACTAGTTATGCCAACTATTAGCAATAGGGCACACTCAGCTGTCTTAATGAAATTTGGTATGAGCCAGATTTACACATTTAATAAATTTCATACTTCAGTTATTGATTCGCATTAAAAACAGCAAGCTTGCATTAAAAAATAATCAAACCACAACAGACTCCCGAGTTAAACAGGGTAGTCATAAAATAGTAATGATGTATAGGCAATATGACTCCCTACACTGATAGTCGAGTCATGGTTATTGATCAGTGAGTCAGTGTGATATAAAATACTTCGGTTGACTGGAATTAAAGATAATGATTCTCGTGGCGTATGGTGATTGGTTGATGATGAAAAAGCTATCATCTGATTGGTTGGTTTAAGAATCGTAGCAGTTCTCCTATTGGTTCATTTTGAAGACTCTAGGAATGATCAGTTCAATGGATGGTTTGAGCAGGTTAATCTCAAATATAAAGCAGCTCGTGATAGGTTGTTTCAGAGGTATCCATGGTTACTGTAACGACTTCCCTGAATTCAGGCAGTAAGTTATGCATTCATTTTCAGAATTGCTGATTGGTCGGTTTCAAAAACTGGTATTCAAATGAGCAAAAATAATGATATGTGATTGGTTGGAAGTGAAGAGAGTCACATTAGAAAATACATCATCTCTTGATTTTTCAAATATACCGTGGTTCGAATGAAGATATGGAAAAACTAAGATAAATTGTTACCATGGTTCATTCGGTATAATAATGATATTCAATACAACAGGTATATACAAAGTTTAAACCATAATCACCACAAAATAAACAGCACAAACCAACCACTAGAGGAGGTTGCAGTTGTTGGCATCTGATAGGTGAAAGATATCTATATATATATATTTATACGCACGTTCATTACTAATATACATACATGACTGAACCAGTCCAAACTATATCTAATATAAGACTGGTGACCAGTCTAATTCTTATCATAAATTATCATAATTTATCATTTACTATCATTATTAGATATAATTTAATATACAGACATTTCAATTCATCATTTCAAGTGATCAACACATCAATAATATATCCTACACTGGTAACAGTAGTCATAGAAACCGTCACATATAGCGCCCCCTACTGGGGGAGTAAGTGGTTATTAATGAAAAAAAATAGAACGAAAAATATCTAATGCCTTCGTCGGATAGATTATAGCAAAACTACAAAAAACACAATATATTTCAATAAATATATATATATATTTATATATATATATATGAATGATATCTCGATTGACGTGAGATTTTCGAGAGCGATGGTAAAATTCAATACAAAAAGCCATTCTCAACGATATATCACACATCTCGATATATACATCAGTTGTTGATATTATTGCATTCCGAGATAGCAGACTAGACACTTTATAATTATAATTCATCTCTTTTTCTTATTTTGATAAAAACATTAATGAGAAGAGTTTGATACAAAATTCAATCAACAGGGGGCAGCACGGTGGATGATTCAGTGTGTCGGTCTGATTTGAGACAACAGGAATGATGCATCTCTCCATAGCAACCAATTATTTATCTCCATGGCAACAACAAACAATAACTACACCCGTTGCCGTGTGTAAAACAACGCGAAAATATTGCTATACATTTACGATATAAATCTAACTATAAAAGCGTACGGGGAATGTGTTTACATGAAATCTCTTTTAAACCAAGAGATTGCAACACCGTAGTTACCGGTTGTCATAGTAACAGCCTTGCAGATGGCTGTCGTCCATGGCGACAAAGTAAAGATGATTAGATGCATAAAGAACAATTCAGTAAAATTGCATCGATTTTGATCGTGATTTCATTTTTTTAAATGTTGCATTCAAAGATTGAGAGGCACAGAGAAGTAAAAATATCGCGATATTCTCGCGACGAAATGATGTCTCGTAAATTTGAGCAATAAACAAACGATAACAACAATATTACAGAATAGCGAATGAATGAAAAAATAAAATCAAAGCTGTAATTTTAAGCTGTGACTAAAAGCTGAACTGACTGATTACTCTTATAGCTGTGTGACTCGATAAAAGCTGAACAGACAAAATCAAATAAAATGGAAGAACACCACAATCAGTGCAATAAACGTTGCCAAGGTTACAGGTAATAATTGCAATAATCAACCGTTGTCATGGCAATAGATGTTAAAACGAGTAAATTTATTTTCGATAAAAGTAGATTTTTTTCGAGGAAGCTCGCCGATAGGTCATTGCTGCTTGGAGATTGATCAATCAATTCACTTATTACTGAACACAGAATGGCGTTTTGGTATGATTAATCTGCAATACCTGAATAATGTTGTGCCTGACCGCGTCAAGGTCACATCTGTACGCACCATTGATTTTCAGAATTTGTTTTATTTTGTTCTTCAAGCAAAATTGGAATGCTGTATATAACGGTTGTTCTCATATTATTATTACTGGACGTTGATCTTTATTTAGGGAGTCAGAAAAACCGTTTCCATAACGCCACATTTATTCATATAATACCACTGACGGAACGTAGATCTTTACGAATTTTAATTCAACATCATTAACTTCCGATAATTTTCAGAATTTTTCAAACTTCTCCGGCGTTAAGAGGTTTACTATGATTCGGACTTCTCTACAAGAACAACCTATTGATTGTTGTACGATATAAAACAATAAATACTGACCTCGTTAAGTTACTTTTCTTATTAACCCACACACAGACAATGAATAGTTATTACTAGTGATAAATACATATACAATAATATAGCGTATAACTCAAAACTGACTGATCGTCCTCAAGATAATCCTCCTATAAACAGTTAAAATAATTCACAGCCCTGAAGTTATTCAGCTTTTCTTCCTCAGATAATTTTCCCGACGAACTGCTTTTTGAATGTTTACCGTAATCAATTTTTGCGTTATAATGATACAATGATATTACGGAAATAGTGAAAAAGGCATTCTGGTGCATGAGGAAGGTATTAAAAAATTGTGCTCACAAAAAAAGAAATAATATTTGATAAAAATACTTCTAGAGGGCGTTTCAATAGCTGCCGTTCTACAAACGAGAAGTATAATGACTGATCGCTAGTTCTCAAAGATGACAACAGGTGGCACTAACTACTTTAACAATTAGTGTGGTATCGTCGATCTGTTATCATGGTTACTTTCATAGCACCCTAGCAACTATCAATATCGTTGTCTCCATAGTAACTGTCAATTTCCGTAGCAACCGGAGTAATGATAAAGATTATGCATTAACAGATTTGAATTCACAGCCGTTTATCGATATATCCAGTTGGCGTTTCAGCAGTTTATCTCACATCTCCGATCAGGTTGGAATGGTTTACACAAAATATAATTAGCACACATGAGAAAACTAGCGCGGCACATGGTCGACAGTTAGTGGCACACGTCCATCGCGAACGGCACACGTCATCGTAAACGGCACACATCGATTGTGAACTGTACACGCCAGTTGGTGGCACACATCTGTCGTGAATGGCGCATGTCTATTGTGAACGGCACACGACACTTAGTGGCACACGGCATGTTTAAGCGAAGTACATAACTTTGAGTGAATCTGGATGTATGGCAACGGCACGCGCCAATACTGTCGGTGTACGCTCATCACTTAAACCTGATTGTTGACTACCTTCTCCGCTGTAATAGAGACAATGTTTGTATATTATTAGTGCTGTTATCACCACGACGACGACGACGACCACGATACGACGGTAACCACGACGACGATGATTGTTTATATTTAGGCGAAGTACATAACACGACTTGAATCGGGATGAACGGTAACAAATCGTGCTAACAAAGATGGTTGACATTCATCGCTTAATCCAGATTGTTGACTTCCTTCTCCACTAAAAACAGAAATACACGCGTTTTACGACAACATTTAAACTGACTAATAACAACTATAGTGTCATACATCACTAACTTATGTGTAGACTACAACTCATGGAGATTATTCAAATAATATGAAACAGAGACACCGTCTTCTTTTTAGTTAGAACTGGGATTGTCCCAAATACATTCACAAACCAAAAGAGGGAGGGGTGGCCACAAATTCAAATTATCTCCAACATTAACAACATTAAGATAGTTTAATAATGTTATAATTATCTACAAATATTTCAATGCATGCAAACTCAATTTATATCACATTTACTGTACTGCTAATGTCCTATGTTTAACCATTGACGTTAACGGTACCATAACTAGAGTAAACTTTATCGATATCACTTTAACTTTTAATTTCAATAAATATTCTATACAGCTAACAAAATATACTGTACTGCTAATGTCATATGTTTAACCATTGATGTTAACATCACAATAACTGTTGTTAGCTATAATAATTTCACTTTAACTTTAAATTTCAATAAATTTTCTATAGATCCAACAACATTCACTGTTACTTTTAATCTCATTAAATATTCCATAGAGCTAGGCACATTTACTGTACTGCTAACGTTCTATGTATAACCATTGACGTTAACATCACAATAACTGTAGTTAGCTCTATTGATTTCTCTTTAACTTTCAATTTCTTTCAATAAATATTCTATTGAGCTAACAACATAAATGTACTGCTAACATTCTATGTTTAACCATTGACGTTAACATCACAATAACAGTTGTTAGCTCTATATACCTGTCATGTTCCTTCTCGACGAGATGATATCGCGCTCTGAACGCTACGAGATGTGCATAGTAAGCAGGAGCCGGTATAGAAACACTGCGAGTACATCGTACGTATGTGTGACATAGTTGATAGGTCAACATCTGCAGCTCGTCAGCCGTGAAATTACAATCATCCCATAGAACGTGATAATGTGACGGACGACTTGTACCCTAGAAAACAATATCGTGTTTGAATTATTGAAGGGCAGTGGTCAGGGCAGACAGGAGAGGGATGGGGCTAATCGGCATTAAATCCAGTTTAACGGACCATCAGTTTGAAAATAAGAAAACATTGCCAGGGATTTTTACTAAGGTCGTAAGATCGAGGTTCCAATGTAGTACGCTACAGCGTGACGGACAATAATTCACAAATGCCTGACAACAAACTACAGTCAAATGTAGTTATAACACCACATTTTATATACGATACCAACAACCAACATTTCTCAAATTACGAATATGTCAGTATTCTATATACAAACGGATGTTCAATATCGACTTCTGCCTGATTTCAGTCATTTTCATGAATAATGATGTTTTGAGAACGAGTCTCAATCGTTTAATTTTGCAGGTAATTCTAATATAGAAGGATGGAGCTGTAAGGAAGGTATTTCAGAATGTAAGGAGATATGAGAGGGGTTTATTGAAACGTACCTGTATACCGGCGTGGCTGCATAGAAAGAAATCAAACTCAGTAGGATGAATGATACCGATATCAACTGTTGTTCCTGCTGGGATGTTTCCACTTTTACCAATCTATTCAAATAATACAAAATAATCAGTTAATACATACTGGTATACCACTACACAGAAGACACACCGCAAAGACGACACAAAAGATAATTAAGTGTCAATTGAATCGATAAACCACTCAAAATTGTAATATTTTTACAATGTTTTGAGGTTGATCTTTCAGTTTTGATAGTGTCATTTTGAATCAGTAAACCGCTCAAATCTTATAATATTTTCAGAATATTTCGTGGTCGATCATTCCGTTTTTCTAAATTTTTTAATTCAGTATCATTCAAAAAATATTTTTCATGATCAACACTCTTTCAATTGTGATTCAATGAAGAAGATATTACAAGTATTCGTTCTACCGATTTGGGTGCATTCTGCTGCTGTATTATGGCTAGAGCTTAATAAGCTTATCAAGACAAATCTGAAATTCAGACCGAGTTTTACCGACCTGATCCTTCCTATCAGCACAGAACAATCGAGTATGATGACGTTTCTGTACGACTATGAATGTAATACCCGGTTGATAATCCAGCTCCAGAGTTGTACACGCTT
>JAYMFW010079655.1:0-10514 GCA_036785005.1 Tubulanus punctatus | reverse complement strand
AATCTATATACACAGTTCACTGGTTCACTGAAATCTATATACAAAGTTCACTGGTTCACTGCACACAATTCACGACAGGGGCTGCAAGCTCTGATGTATCTGGTACCAGGGCAGGGGCGGATCTCGGGGGTCCGGACCCCCTCTCACTTGAAGTTGACCTTGTTTTTTATAATTTGAAAATAATTCATGGTCAAATTTCTTTACTTTATACTTTTTTGGTCTTGATGATTTTCCAAAGGGGCAATCCATAAAGTATGTACGCCCAAAATGGCTTATATTCAGACACTGCTTTGGCATTTACGTTGTAGTTTTTGGCGTGACCCCCTCCCCCTCCAAGCGAAAGTACTTTATGGATGGCCCCAAAGGTTTCTGACGCTCCTACCCTTGCGGAAGTCGGACTTGCGGCTCGTTGTTAGAGTGCCTTAAATTGTCACTTGGACCCCTGCCTACCTAAAAAAAAACTCGATCTGCCCCTGCTTCGTAAGAATTCGATGAAACTTGTTTCAGCTTTGTCTTCCAAATATAAATAAATGACATTTTTTGGCGACCGAAATCCTGCTATTTGCCCCCAGGCACGAAATCATTTCAGTATTCATGCAATTTCTGATTAGAAACATCATCAGGGGTCTTTCTTGGTCCAAATTGTTCTGTAGACTACATCTTTCGGTAGAGTGTTTTGGTTTGTAATGTTTATCCATTTAGAAATCACGTTCATCAACCCAAACATTTGCCACCTGGAAGCTAGTTCGATTCCTACCTGTTGCTGGCGTTTTGATTTGATAATTGGTATAAGTTGCGTTTACATTAATTTGGTTATTGTCGTTAATTTGATAATTTTTCGAGATTGACGGGCTTACATTAGACTATATAATTTGTATTTTATTTAGCATATAGTTTAAGTTGTTGACCGTATTAGAGCTATTTGAATTATATTTGGGAATAGAAAAGAGGCTCTTGGAGGATACGCGTACACATATGTAATGTGTATGCGTGTGTGTGTATATGTGTGTGTATGTACATGTATATGTATGTATGTGCGTATAATATGTATTTTTACACGAAATCCATGTAATATGATATTTTGGTTTTTACAATTTTATATTGTGAACAAATAAAATAATGTATGAATGAAAGTGAAAGGCAATTGGTATAGCCAGGAATTGTGAGTGGTGGGGGAGGGGGGCTGTTCTTAAAGGACTTCAAGGAACCTTTGTACCCAACGATGCGAGCGCCAAATGCTTCTGGGGCAGAAAACTTTTTCGAATTTAGTGAAAGGAGAAGCAATTTCCTGGCTTTTGGATGTAAAATTTAGACAATTCTTAACAGTTCGTTATTCCAAGGTCACATAAAAAAGTTTTGAAGTCAAAAATTCGTTCGAATGCCCCTTGGCTACGCACCTGCCAGGTCTCCTTAGAGTCACCACGTGACTTTCGGCAGAAACAATAGTAAAAGAGATTCTTGGAAAAATGGTGCTCACGTATCATAAAATTGTAAGCGTAAATTATTCTTTTAAAAAGGTTTTCGTATCTTTTTGTCGTCATCAATTGTCCGCCAAGTGGTCGTGTAGGAGAAATTGGAACAAATTGACAAAATAATACCATTTTCATGTACGTAACCAAACTGTAAAAACACATGACTGTCAATACACCGAATTAAGAATGATGAAACTAATATTTGACTAAGGTATTTTAATCGAATAAAAAAACTATTTTTCTGAGATATGAAATTGAGTTATCGAAAATGAGTTTTAGAAACCACAGTTAATCATAATTCTATCACAATTCCATCACAATTCCAGTGATGAAACATGGCAGGGCTAACAGGATTTTACAATATTTGTGTTCTCCTCTCATAGTTCTCGTTCAGTTTCCAAACGGTTTTAAAATGTTGAATCTATCCGATCTTTTGTCCGTTTAATGCAACGAAATTCCATTATGACGTAATTTGGTTTATCCATAGACAAAAGAATAGGAATATATACTATTCAATGTGTCTAAGCATGTCTTATACATCAATGTGTCTTAGCTTTTAATAGGATACAATCAAACGTCTTTCTCGTGAATAAACATTTCTTGTTATAATTAGATTGTTGTGTTTCTCTTAAATCAAATAAACATGGCTTTGTTTTTTTCTGCCATCAATGAATAAATGAATAAAGGTAAACGTTAGTTAAAGTTCCAACAGCAGAAAAATGTTTTCACATTTCGCCCATATATTCATCGAAATTCTTTTTCTCAGAAAACCATAGAAAATATTAGGCGGAATATTTACAAATTGTAATCACGGTTACCTCTAAATCTGACTGATTTTCCTATTCCTAATAATGGTTCCCTCACCGAATTTCCGGAGGCCTAGTTTTTATAGGTCTTATTTTGGATCACCCATAATTACAAAACTATAAAAGATAAACTTTTACAGTAACGTCTGTAGTAAGCATTCAGAACTTTAATCCTTTTACCAAAACATGTTCAAATATATTTTCACAGGTAAATGACGACCCCACCCCCTAAAATTTTTTAATCCAGCTACCTAGCTCTGAGCATCCCAATCATCGGTATCCTCATTTGATTCACTGCTTGAGTGTTATTGTCACTATAATGTTCATTTTCACTAACTTCTGATTCAGATAAATCCTCATTTCCCGAGTCATCACCTGCTTACATTTCAGCCAAAAGCGTTCTCGACATTCATAACCGTGGTACGTGTTTTCAAACACATTTTCTACGAGATTTTGAATTGCAACACAATAATATTGTTTCATTTCCGGGTGCGTTACGGTCTCCTTCGAGTTAGTGGCACTGTCTATCTAAAGTGAAAACTCTACACGAACGAACCAGCCGTTTTTTATATCGGCGGTCTGTCGGTGAATAAAAATCCATCTGGACTTTAAGTCGAGATACGCTCCGCCGATATGATAACATTTCTCGAAATACTGACCACTGCAAACTTTCGCATGATTTCCATCGATCGACGGATAAGTGCAAATATAAAATTCATCGTGGCGTCTGGTGCGCTGATTGGCTACAATATTCGCAGGATTATTTCAAAATGGCACTGCCCATGAATGCTTTCCGTAACGCATTCTAACGAATGCACTGATTGGTCGGATGCTTTATCGATCATAGGAAACCGTACGGGGAAATCACGGCCAAAGTAAGCAGCGGTTATTTCGGTCGATACGACGTAAAGCCAAATGAAACGATGCGAAGGCGTAAAGTCGAGAGTGGCAAGAAAAGAATTAACGTACCACCTTCTGCCAAAATTTGCTTTTGACAGCAAATACTTTTACTAATTCTATTCATTCGACTCATTGACAACAATAATCCTCTCTAGTGTATCATTCGAAAATAGACGGCTCCCTATTCCATGCAGTTCGATCGGCTGAAAACCCAGAAATTGTGCAGGTATGAATTAATCGATGTTTCGATTCAAAAACTGAAATGATCTCCGAAATCATTAGGTCAACAACGTAAGGCGAGATTAATTATTGCATTAAAGCTTTATTATTGTAGTCACGTGACACAGAATGAAAATAACGGATGACTTTATAGTACACAGTCCCAGTAACCTTAGTTATAACGTAGGTATATGCAATAATCTATTCAAAAGCGTAATGTATACATCGGAGGTAACAACAAATCTGTCTCACATAACGTCTAAAAATATAACTAAACTTAACAGATGTACACCTACACTTCATCAACATTGCTCAAAGAGTACTCTATGAGTTTTCACATATTTTTGAATCGGGTTATCACAGTCTCAAAAACTTATATACACAAACATATACATTACGCCTTTTTGCATCATTTGCATATCATTAATTAGGAAATTGTTCTTCGATAAAATACAGTCGTTTATATTCTAAGTTTTTTATCCGTTTTCGTCGGTAATTTTTTTTTTTGTTACTTTTTATTATTTGCGATAGAAAAGTTTGTCACGTGACCAAAGGGGCGTCTCGTGATCCGTTTCTGAAAAAAAATGTTTCGTAGTTCGACTTGGTATCAATTATTCGTTAAAACTTAACGCGCTTAGAAGTTTTTTTGCAAGGTTTTCACGAATTGATCGTTTTCCTTTTCCGTTTCCTTGCTGCTGTCCTTGAGACGATTTCCCAGGGCCACCGCCCCCGATACAGCCTGTACAAGCGCAAGCAGTTGGTACCTGATATGTTATTGTTTTAGTACTACCATTATCTGAAATTAATATAAACAAGATAGCAATAATTCTAACTCTCAGATATTTGTAAAATTACCACAGCAAATAATAGCTATACTAATGTTAATAATGATATAGATCCGAGGGGTGTAATTTTACATACGTCGCTTGGTCACCTGGGGAAGGCCAGGGAGGCCCTACTGGCCTATAGAATTTAGACCTCACGTGTGACACCACCTAACCTATCCTACAGAGCTCATATAACGTTCACTCAGAAAAGCCGGTCAGACCCTGGATAGAAAACCTGCGTTACTAATG
Organism: Tubulanus punctatus; assembly: GCA_036785005.1. Classification (NCBI taxonomy): domain Eukaryota; kingdom Metazoa; phylum Nemertea; class Palaeonemertea; order Tubulaniformes; family Tubulanidae; genus Tubulanus; species Tubulanus punctatus. The sequence continues at coordinate 6,041 of JAYMFW010079655.1, read as the reverse complement.
CCGACCACGAGGCTCGAACCTGCGATCTCCCAAGTACGGACGTCCTAGCAGTCCTAAGGTGTCACCACGCTTTTGACTACATGTACATTTTCACTACACATTTCAAAATTTGCTATAACAATTACATTAACTACACTTGTCTTGGTTCACAGACTTCTGATTCAATAGGAGAAGCATAGTATCTTTAATGATAAGCCGAACGATGCCCATATTTTCATTTTTCCACGTAAAATGATCCCACTCTGTACTGAAACTAGTTTACAATATTTGGTATTTGCCAGTGCTAATTTTACAATGTGATTAGGTAATTGAAAATTAGTCGAACAATTGTGAAGACCCTTTCTGGAAAGTACTTGAATTCTAAGGAAGGGTAACTACATTCATTTTACTGAAAATACTAGACAATGGGTAAGGTGGCTTTATTTTATTTTAGGACATCCAACGGTTCTAGTACAGGTATTCCAACCTCGTTTGGATTTTATCAAATATTCATATATAAGTAATCATAACATATCACTTACTGCAGTTAATTGTTAACGTTTTTTCAGTAGTTGATACTGGCTGACAACATTTACAATTCGACATCAGTTTGTATACGCCGCCAGTCTGTTGGGTAAAGTCAACACTGGAACCACCTTCACAAGTTCCCACACATGACACTACATCCACAGGTGCACTGGATACGCACTGGCCTATGGCTACTTGTTGTGACTGCGCTTTCGGTTCGCAAGTAGGCACTGGAAATTTGAAAATGTTTGTTATTTTCCGTCAAAAACGATTGAAGCAAAGGTAGAACCTACTAAACAGAGATTTTCAAAGCTCAGTAAGTTTAGTGTCACCATCTGATGGGATAGCATTTGGTTTGAATACATAATTCATCTCACAGAAATATGAAACAAAGCGTACTTACCGCATACTGGGCAGCATTGACCGGATTTGTGAACAAGTTTACCCTGTAAATTAGACAACAAAAGTGTGGTTACTGTATGGTTCTGAATATTGATGAGTTTTACTACGTGCAGGCATAGCGGCATATCAATAAATGGTCCGGCCATCAGAGGACAACAACAAAGAGTGCGCTCAGCTCGATAAACATTCCTGAAACCATGTCGTTTCTAGGTGCGTTATGGCGAATTCTAACATCTGCCAAATTTAGTTCAAATTCATTTAAATGCCATCCTTTACAACGCCACAGATCAGTGAACGCCAGCTTTTTCTGAGAAAGACTGTCAAACCCTCCCTTGCACACTTCCTCGTTCCTCGCTCTCATTTTCTAGCTAAGGCCCTGGCAGCCCCTAGATGGTCTTGTGCAACATAGAGCATATGAAGGAAATCATAACCTATCGACCTTTGACTCCAGTAATGAAAAAATAATTTTACGTTCCATCATGTATCTGCTTTTCAAGGTTGCTCTCAGAAAAATTTTGAGACATCAAAAAGTGGTCTAGCCATGACTGGTGGGCCGGACGGGCTACTACGCCCTTGGTGTAATGATGTCTTCCTCTTTGCAGAAAACCCCATCGATGACAAATATGCTTTATCTCAATGATTCAGGTTCATAATACTCAGACCCCAGCATTCGAGGCCAATTGGTATACAGGTGGAATATGCATATATGGAAGTATCATGCCAACACTCGAGCGTCCAATGCCACCAACTCACATTGAATATAAAGGCCAATTCATACATTTTTACGGCGTCAGACATCGTCAGAAGTAGCCAGTCTTAAGGCTGATTAGGTACCAGAGATATTGTTAAAATTGAGAAAATCTTGTTTTGGGATGTCTTTCTTCACAAAGAGCATCCGTGTGAACGGACAACCAGGGGGGAAACTGCACCATGCTATGTTTTTTTCATGGACGTAAAAAGTCTGGCGATAGCTTCTCAGAACAACTCACGTTAGCACAGGTCGTATTACATGTGTCTCTCGTGTCAGTGCAGACGATCTTATTTTGTGAATTGCATGTGCAATGTCGACACGTTGAATTACCATCACTCCATGTTTCATTGACCTGAAATAAATAAAGAATACGATAATTGAATGAAAAAGTGAAGTGAATCTTGCATACCACCAATCAATAACCGGAGTTCCATTTGCTTCTCTAAGGAGGACACAGTTGGTCTTGCTTAAACTAGACTGTCATACCAGAGGTCGTGGGTTCGATCCCCGGAAGAAGGTCACATGTTAATCTCATGTCTCCTACCATGTAATGTGGAAAAATAACCCTCTGTCTCCCTAATAATGCCGATTAAGGCGCATAGCAAGATATGGAGCATACGAAAATTGAAAAGATGCCTCACTAACCCAACAGACTTTTATAACTAATGATAATGTCAAATCGAATAGAGAGTATATTATAATTTACTACTATACAAATGGGAGGTTTCTAAGAGCACAGCCTATTGTCTTGTCTATCAAGAATTCCTAAACATAAACAATATAGTATCATATCATTTTGTACATGGCTTTTCTATTTTGTTATTCTGTGATTTTGTAGAAATTGTAATGTAAATGAAGGACATTTGTTATGACAACTGCGTGGCAATGAAAATTGCTCTTATCAAATGAAAATTCATAAGGAAATTCTCTAAAAAATCCGCTTAATCGATCTAATGTGAATTGCAATTGGCAAAAAAAGCTTTTGATGGGATTGAAACAAATGTATTTTTTGGAAATTTGCTAGTTAATTGACATCGTCAATCCTAGTCACCGTAGCACACGAACAGCTGCCGTATTTGCTTACCTTTCTGACTTGGCTATTTTCGTCTACACAATATCCAGCAGTCGGAGTTACTAAAAAATAAAACAAGATACAAAAACTAGTTCATTGCACTTAAAGAAAAGCTAGCGTTGATAATATGAAAAATTGTCTTCCCTGCAAGGTTGTGACGAATTGTCTTTTGGCATTTGATCACTATATAACTATCTTGTGTAACTTAATGAACGAAATAAAGTGGGTATCCACAATGATAAAGACATTCTAATTTGCTCCCAATCTGTTTTATTCTTATCATCAGGGTTTTAAGCTCTACCACAGCGAATCGTTCATACAGGGCATGCGCCTAAGAAAAAGGGGGCATAGAGCTGTGACCTAACTATAATAACATTAAAATCTATCATTTTTTCAATGGCACAAAATGTCAAAAATTGAAATGTGATCCATACCAGGTGGCGAGGTAGGAGGCTGTGTTGTCGTAACTGGCTTTGTCTGAGTTGTAGGTGAGACTGAAGACGATGCAGAACCAGACGGCGTCAGTGGTTGGCTGGTAGGTCTGGGTGTTGTTGTTGTTGCTGCAACAACTGTTGTTGTCGAGCCTGACGGTGAGACAGGTTTAGTTGTAGGAGCTAAAAAAGAGGTAGCCTAATGATGAAAGCGCTGATGTGATAAAGGCAACCATAATAATCATGCAGTCAAACCACTTAGGAACAAGATGTAAGTTTATGTAGTCGCACAAAGGGATTATTGTATGTTCTTTAGGTTGACTTAATGAATGCAGTCTACACTGATAAACCTAATGAATGGCTTCATAGGATTAAGTGCTTTGATGCCGCTGATTACATTAATTTGACTATATCACGTAGAAATAAACTACTTATATGCTTCATCATTTCAATTCAAGGCCAGTTGTGTGGAATTTGAACACTTCTGCAACTTACCAATCGTTGAGACTTCTGAAAATAGCAAAGAAGTGAAAAGATGACATTAGAATACATTGATAAGTAGATTTTTGGTATGGTAAAAATTACATGATGGTAACGACAGGGGTGGGAATTGTTAATCATGATTTATCCGGAAATAACTATGGAAAATCGTATTTCTCACATAATTACGTCATGTGGAGTATGAGATGGACGTTGGGAAAAATAAGTCCCACCTCTATTGTTAATTAGTACGCGATCGATGTGATTTGGTCTTAGTATGATCAGTGGCTGATAGCGATAGCGCATAAGCAAGTGTTCAATGTAAAGAAAATAAATTTTACTTGATACATTAATGTACGTAATTCACATCATAATATCATGTTTTGCGTTACAATACTGCACTATTTCCTAATTATCGGAGTTCTAAACTTAGTAAACAAAGCGTTATTCGGTCCCATTCGCGTTAAACTGTAGTAAAATCGTAAGTAAAATGTCAAATTATGGGAGAAATACGATCTGATTTCAAAGCCTCGTGAGGGAGACAACCCTCACTCGTCAGCAGAAAATCTAGTTCTTAGCTACCACTCGTGGTAGATTATATATGCCTGAAATAAAAGGAAACTGACCTTGCAAGAAACCTATGGAATAGCCGAGGAATAAATCACTAGTGAAATAGGCTTACAGGTATCTGAATTCTAAGACTGCATTCCAGGAAGTGGAGCAAAATGGAAAAAGAAAGAGTCTCGCCCATTGAAAATACAAGAAACTTATACTGAGAATATACGTACTTTCGGCACAAACATCAACTCTCAAATGCAAGTTGTACACCGTCACAGAAGTATCACTAGCATTGCGTAGTACTATCTTGATCTTATCCGCAGGCATTTCTGGGTTTGTGACGATGGCAGTATTTTGAGGGTTGATGTTGTTCATCCATGGTGTGAATACATTTGCTCCCGGCTTTTCGACCAACACATCAACCAGGCCGGCATTTGTATCAAAGAAAATTTTCACAAGTGATGCTGTTTTGTATTCTTTCGTCAGGTCAATCACGACTTCCGGAGAAGGTACACTGTTAACTGGTGGTGCGAATGTGCTGCTCGACCCAGGTTTTACTGCCGATGCTGTTTGTCCTTTTATATTGGATGTGATTGCACTATCAGGGATCTCAGCCATTATCTCTGTTAATGACCCCTTCGTACACTCCTTAACTGTTGTAAAGAAAGGCATACGATTAGCAAATACATTGAACAGTTTTTACAATCAGTAAAAACATTGGTCGGTTATATGGAAACTTGCCTGGAATGGTAGTCGAAGGAGGTTTTGTCGTTGGTGTACCTGAAGTATAGAACATATGTTATGTAATATCATGAATGTGTGAAAGTGAAAGGTCAGAGTTGGAACAATGAAAAAAAGACGTTGTATATTTTGAAAATGATTTTTATTAAGCATAAGAGAACAAATTGTGTTTGTGACAATAAAGACATGTGGTTTTTCTGATTTGAGTTTGTAGGTGGCTGTGTAAGTTTTTCTGTTGTGTTAGTTGTCCTTAGTATGGTGCAGCCTGTAAAAGAGAAATCATCTCGATCAATGGAATTTCATATATCATTCAAAGGATTTCTGATTTAAAAACTACATATGTATCAAATGAATGTTATGTTAACGTTGGGTTGACATATTCATTACATGTATTACTTCTTACAGACTTATCAGAGAGGGCAAGTAGATATATCATGTATGTGTCGAAAGCAGAAGGATAGATATTGACACAATTTCGGTTGATTATTGTCATTTATGGATTTCTGTATGCAGAACGTTAATAGTTAAATAAGTGTCTAATGGTGTCTATGGTGAAGCATAGTTCATTTATTTCAGAAAACACCAATTGACCATGATGTCATTTCTAAATGAAAATAGATATAACATAATTCAAATGAATTGTTTTCACCTGATGATGGCAGTGGGATCAATATCGAAAAGTTGTGCTACAGAATGAAATTTTTGGAATATTCTAGGTTCGAAATTGCTTAATTGTGGGACTTTTTACTCTAGAAATAATTTGCTTTCGACACATGTCTGCTTGTTCCCTCTTGTCAAGTTCTTCATCAATAGTTCTTTGTTTTTCAGAAACTCTCAATGTTTTTATTTTCATAAGTTGGAATACAATCTGATCTCGCCAAATGTATTGAAAGTGATTAATGTTCTGCCTTTTCTGGCACACGCGATCCAGTCATGTGATTCAAATCGTAATCAAGACTTTAGCTTATGACTTAACATATATTCTCAGAAACTAACCCGAAACAGATGTAGTTCCTGGTACAGTTGGAGTCACTGACGGAGATCCTGGTACAGTTGGAGTCACTGGTGGAGTCCCTGGTACAGTTGGAGTCACTGATGG
>JAYMFW010079433.1:0-10516 GCA_036785005.1 Tubulanus punctatus | reverse complement strand
ATTTAAAAACACGCACGAAAAAGTTGTTCAAGAAAATTCGAAAAATTTGCCCAACAATGGGGTCCCGCGGTACCCTGTCAAAATGGCGACTGTAAACTGTCTCATTTACATTTTAACAAGTTTATATGCTTGTTACTATTCCATATTTTCTACTACATATATAATATTCTATATTTCTGGTAAAATCATCAACCCTCAACAAAAATATATATTTTTAAAGTTTCTGTAAATAAAAATACGATCTTTTCACGGAAAATATTACCCATAATTTAACCCAGGTAAATTTACATTGTCAGTTTTTCAAAATATCATTATCTTCCACTGCAGCGCTCATTTAGAAAATTGGGCTCATTGCAATTGGTAAAAACAAATTTTTTATTAAATTTAAGTTATTTGTCATTGCTATGTATTAACAATAGATTCAAGATTAATGCTAACAATCTTTTGAAAATCGGCTCCAGATTAACAGAGTGATCTGTTCAATAGTGTATAGAACGCAGAGAATACGTTGTGGAAAACAGCAAACGGAAAAGAACTGGTGTCCCCGCAAAAAAAGGAAACGCTTCTTTGAAAATTAGGCGAAGGTTGCGATAAGTCGGGTAATTTGATGTATTTGTTTGGTTTAGGTTACGAAAACACGTTGGAAAACATGTCATGTCTGATGACCATCAAGGTGCGAAGACGATTTCGTGGGCGATATTTTTATCGGACGACTTTAGATGTAATTTGTTGGGACATGTACGCTTCTTTGGTTTAAAGATCGGCGCTGTGATAAGGTAATTTGTGACTAGTTCTTAGAGACCATCGAAGCCCCCTAATCTTATCTTTATTCCGCTGCCCCGAATCGGTACATTAGCCAAAGAAGGAATAAAGTGGTTTGGGAGAGTCGAGGGAACGGCATCTTGATGGGAAAAGTTACCTCAAATCTCGTTACGTAATCGTAGTTCATTCGATGCATGCTGTAAATACTATAATCACATAATCCCGGTTCTTTCGCTGTATTGATCATAATGACAAGCTGAAACAAAAAATGTTAGATCATAACCGACATAAGTTAACCAATCAGCGATCATTTTGAAGTTTATTTCTTGGATTTCGATTTGGTAGTTGGCAATGTGAAACGTATGAAGAATCTCGTTAGAATATTACAAACGAATCTAGGCAACCTTCCTTTCTGCTAAAATATAATCATTTAGATAAGGCCTGCTAACTCTGTTATGTACTTTTAAGCAATATGTGGTTACGTCCATATGCGATGGCTGGATTGTGTATCGATACATAAAAGTTATGTATCATATATGGTTGGTATCATTATGAGGTCAATCAAAACGCCTACATTAAGTAATATTCTGTAGATATCTATCTAAAGCCGGTTCTCTACGAGCGAGCCTTCCTTGACAGCTTTTCATTCAAAAAGGAAAACTTGTCTGCGGAAAATACGAAAAGTGACGAATTCTTGTAATTGTCAAATATGCTTTTGCATATGACTCATAGTGAACGAAGCCGACTCTCGGTCCATTATGGGAGAGCTGCGTCCTAGTAGAGGAAGGTAAACCCCCCAGTCCTAATGTATTTTTCATGAATAAGACATGAGCAATGGACAGCATATTATTCAATCTACAAACAATGGATTTTCATGCAAAAATTTCACTGACTTTCATGCTGAACAATTCGTTTTAAGTTGACGAATCCTTTGACTGGAATGCTGCATGATATAAATGAATAAATCATTTCCGTTCAACACTATCGATACGTTTTTCTTTAAATATGTGGCAATCATTATTATTGATTTATCGATTGACACACAAATATACGATTGATTCCCTGTTTATAGAACCCCGGTATATCTAACGAAAAACGCTGACCGCACATACAAATGTAATACAGGTAAATCAGAACCATCTGTTTTAGGTTAATGTGAAATTTGCCGATCAGAAATTGATATAAGCGATCATTCAAGGCGTTAGATTGACAGCTAATAAATTGCTGATTAGCGAGGCTTTTGCGGTGTTGTCAACACCAGCCTTGAAGAATACACGCAATCCATTCATCGCTTGTACGCTACTTTTTCAACAGCGTTTTTGTCGGTATGCAAATGTCGGAATCATTCGTACGGACTAGGTTTGTTTGAAAAACACCACATTTCTTAGGCCATTGGCACTCGGTTTGGCGTTTTGATGAATAAAAAAAGATATATATCGGTCAAGTGTCTCACATTCCTGTGATCATATTCTACGTGGGGAAAAGAAAAGCGTAAACAATGTAAACCCAGAGAGTTATCATCTGACGTCAAATAATCAAACATTTAAAAAAATGCTTGTATACAGTAATACAACACATTTCTGTCAATCGTTAGACCGGACATACAGCACTGGAGTGATCGGCGATAGCCTTATTTGAATCAGAAAATGGGCCACAACGTTCGAAACCTCTGAACCTCTGCTATATGTCGGACAATGACTTCACCATCTTTATCATGGTTCTACTGGCGCTAACGATGATGTCACCAACATCCCCGGGACTCATAAATGAACGAGAACAGGAGTGAATTAGTCGAGATTTGATACTGGATTCCGGTTGAAACTCAGGGGACGATAAACCCAGTGATTCAACCCGGCGTATTCTGGTCACGTCTAGCGATAACTACGGCGTGTCATTACGTGTAAAAGTGATAGCATACCAATTTATTCAGTTGACATCTCCGATTTTGAATGACAATCATCAACAGCCTTCGCGTCAAACGTAGGTTGTTGTCCCTGTTTGATGATGCAGACTTTTTACCATCCACTTTACGCCCGGTCCATTTACTGGACGCCAGTGCCGAAGAAAAAAACGTTTATTGAGTTTGTCGAAGAACTAACGAATGACACCTATACTCTCGTATCATACGATACGTTCGAAATGAGCCTCAAACATTCCGACGATTGAAGAGGGTGCTACTAGGGCATGCTGAATTCGATGGACCTTGGTGTGCTGTGGGTACATAGACGAAGGCAATAGCTCAACGCATGACGATAACCTCCTAAAAAACTTATTTCCGCCTGTAAGACGGACGGATACCAGATGCAAACTGAATGCAATAGCCCGTTGGGACTTAAGTCCTAAGTGGGCTAAAAAGTAATTTACGTTGAACCTTCCAAAAATGATCCTTATCAGAATAGATATAGTACAAGAGCAAATAATATTTTCATGGCAGCTATCGTATATTGACGACCGACTTCACTTTTCGGTCTAGGACACGTGTTAAACAGCTCAGTAATAATAGTTCGTTACGTCAGATGATTATTCTAAAGTTACACAAACATAAAAACCATCTCGTTCGAGTCGTTCCACCGTTCTAAAGCGGGCTTCACACCTAACCGATATCTGCTCAAAATTGTCGGGAAGTCTCTTTAGCAAAATCGGTTCAATATCGTGCAGGTGTGCGCTTTCGATTGTAGCCGATTTTACGGCCGATAATTTTTATCGGATGAATTTCAACATGTTGATGGGATTTTTTGAGCACAACTTTTTGAGCACGATTATACGACACGCCGTCACTAGTTTACCCCAATAAAGATCTTAGATTAAGTTTGATGACAGAATTAGAGGATTAGCTGGGTATATCAGGTAAAATAGGGGCCAAAAAGAAGCTTCTTACTCTTCTGTCCGTCATAAGACATTTCTGTTTTTTTCCTGCCGACAGACATCGTGAATTTCCAGCTGAAATCATTTTTTTTATAGTCGCCATTTTGATGAGCATGTGACCAGTCCTACTAAAATCGCGAACTTCAAAGAAATCGGTTCTTTTATCGCTCAGGTGTGCGCGTCTTTGTCGGGTGGTTATCGGAATCGATATCGGGTCAAATCATCCGAATTTTTGGAAACGATTAAATTGAGCCGATATCGGTAAGGTGTGTGGCCCGCGTTAGTTGATGTACGACAAAACAAACGTGTGTCTCCTGCTTTGTCAACGCATCAGCTCCATCATTATCTGAAAACGTACGCGTATTCGGAAGCTGAAAAATATCCTTCGCACATTTCTAATTACCATCATCGATCGTCTTATAATGCACACATCAAAATTGCCATTTATTTCGCCTTCGTTAGTCACAAAAACATGGTAACTAATAATAAAGCATTGGTAAAATTCCACGCTTAATATTGTCCATTTCCTGCACCGCTTTCGCGCACGGTATAATCATCAAAATGAACCGTTATTGGTAGTTAATGATACGAGGCAGTTGGTGGAAAATGTCAGATATCTTCTGTTTCGAAGCAGTGCAACGGCAATACCACAAATTATCCACGATATAGAGACGGATTTTCAACGTTATTTAAGGTAATGCCTCAAATCCACATCCAGACGGCTCTATGTTTATCATAGTAAGTATATGTACATAAACTCCTATATATGTATATATATATATATACACTGTATATATATATTCCTCTCCACTCAGCAAGCCTCACTAATCACAAAAACCTTGTCCTCACCTACCACGAATGGTAGATTCTATATTAATCTATAATATGATATTCTTTAAGTCATAATGAAACAAATCGAATAGCTAGACCTTTTGAGAGGTTTATGGTTTTTGCAGTGGCATCAAAAAGGTTATTTCAATCTAGGTTCGTATTTGGTCATTCTACTGAATCAAGTTTCTATAGATTTGTGCAAGAACGACGAAAACTGGCATTTATTGCAACTCGTGAATATTTGGAAGTCGTTATGACGAGAGTCCTGAAAAAACATTAAAACATTAAAAATTGATGAGTTAATTCTTCGTATTTTCGTTATGGTGAAGCCTCATAAACATCTATTTACCAACTACTGACTACAAATTCCATTTACGTGCTTCTTCTTATATTGTGCATATGTTAAACGAGTTCGAAAACGAAGTACCGACGGCGTTCTCGTAACTCTTATCCTTCTATTGCTGACGGTCGTTACCCTGTCGTCAGTGCATTAAAACTTCTATCGGCTCCGTCTTCGATTTGAAATATTCACACTCCATTTAATGAGATAATACACCACGGTTTAACGCGTTTCGGCGAGAGATAACATTTTTCGCGTCGCTGTGACGCGTCAAATCGTCGTTTCGTCATTGCCGTCGTTTCACCTCAAAATGAGAACTATACTACAGAGACTCGGGCGTTTTGAATTCATGTGTCATTTTTATCGATGTGTTCCGACATGTTCGACAAGCTTGAGGCTGACGGGGTGTCAACAATTTTAGTAAATGAATGATTTCTGTCATTCTATCACCCTGATGGGAAATTACATCCTATCTTTTCTTTCTTTTCACATTGGAGATGTTCAGCATTTGAGAGATTCAAAGGATTTACATTTTCGTGTAATACGTCACGTGATATTGTATTCTCAAAGGTTATGAATGATCGTCAGTTGCGAGAACTGGCATAAAATAATTCTTTGCTCATTATGGCTTTTTTTCTTAAACTTCCTTGATATTGCAAAGGTTTGTGTTCTTTTAAAGTCGTGGTTAATCGAAAAGGCGTCGTGGTTTATCAACCTAAATTTATCCATAAAATTAACACCTTCTGTCATACAAGCATTTTTTATGTACATCCGGAGTTGGATCGACATGCGGATGTGAAATTATGTATGTCACCATCATTTGGTGTCCCATCAATCACTATTTAACGGTTTATGAATTTGATGTCTGGTGACGCGCCACCACGCCCGCGTAAAAAACAGAAAATGTTTAACTACTCGATTCGCATAACACGTACGGACCTGGAATTTAGTGTGTGCATTGAGGATCATTAGTTGTTGCAATATCACAAGTTTTGTATGAATTGGTTGATAGGTGGCGTCCCATGGGTGGCCATTAAATAATAAAACAAGTTTTATATTTCTACCTTCTGGGTGCCTCTACTGATCTGAAAATTGGATACACATTCTATAAGGTCTGTTGTACAATGAACACAATTTGGTTTGCCTGAAGATGACCATTAGTTGTAAAAGATCTTGTAAAACAGCAGGTTTTGTTAAATTCATGTGTTTTTATGGTCAATTTTATCTGGTTCTGGTATGAGGTGAACGAATTCGTAAATGGCGGATGAACCCTTCCCGTAAAACGTACACTGCTGAACATTTCTACTTGTATCTATGCTCGTCCGAGAGGATTCCGTGAAACGAAAAATTCACAATAATATGTGCAATTGAAACAATGAGTAGGACTTGAGTTATTTCTTACTTTTTCTTTATTTAGAGAAATATAGTAACTACCACGAGTCCTCCAAGAGGCTTGCCGAGTGGAGGAGAGAACATGAAACGAGCCTCAGAAGATCTCGTTCTCACCTACCATAAGTGGAAAATTTTATTTCTCACCGACATTATAATTTGATATCCTACTATCAATTCATCGCTTTAAACCAGTGCAGTGGGTGGACACATATTTTCGCAATGGGTGTTTCCCATTACAAAAGCTATTATTGGGGGATTCACGATCCATCACTGCGCGAAATATGTTTCCCTGTAATCGGTGAGCACCTCTGGAAATCAATAAAACTTTATGTTAAATCTAAGCCTTTTGGTCATATTCATTGTAAACACCTAACTTCAAATAAACATCCAACCGACGTGTAGCGGAGAACCTAGAAACTAATATCTACCGGAGAGGGAGTGAGCAAGTTCGATACTTGAAGAAACATATCTGCTGAAAAGCACGACATCTTGCATGTTTTCGGCTATACAATTTGACTTGAGAATAGAAAATTATCATTTTTGCGAAATCCTGGTTGTTTTTCCAAAAACCATATTGGCCTACTTTCTACCTCGGTATTTCAATCATATTTTGAATTCGTCATGACAATTTGTTGGGAAAAATGTGTGGATGAATTTAATCACTACGGTTTCAATTAGATGAACCAAGCGTGTAATCAGATTTAGATATGTTTCGATACTGAACTTCTAATTCTTTATCCCACGTTGAGATGTTCCTCAGATTGTGGTAATCGTGTTATACCAAACAATACTGGCACCAGACTTGATTCTCTTTCCAGATTCATTGATTTGAGAGTTTTGCGTTGTATTGAGACACTGATAATCTGAGCTAAAGCAAAAATAATGTCAAATCTTCTTGAAATCCTAAATCCCGGGAGGTTTTGATAACGACATCCCGCTTCCACCTTCCGGCTTATAAGCGGAACTGAGATTCCTTTTTTCCTCGTTGCAGGGGACACCAGCGAGGATCCTGCGACCAAAAACGCTGTATTATATAGACAGTTTTGTATGCTTACCACTGACCAACTGTCTCCTCTATAAAATTATCGTACCTGGACTGCTACACTTCAGATGCTTTGTCAAGAGATAGCTCAATTTTGCAGAAATGAGAAGTTTCATGAATTATTTCTATGACATCGAGGGATGAGGGAATCCGGACTTATCCAGAATCCTACCCTTCCTATCAATTATTATTGAATATAGAGTGCAAAAATGTTACGTATTTGCTGGGATAGAAAGTTCCTTCACTAATCGGGTTAACATTATCAAAAGATTGTCCAGCTTGTCAATTTTGGGCTGAATTCTTTCACAAGTCGACAAATCTAATTCAGCGTGAGCAGGACTAAATCCATGTAGATAAAAGTTGGAGTATCATACGGATTTGAGTAAGCACATTTTTGCCATTAGTAGAAGAGTTGGGTATAGAAGACTTAACAACCAGCAACGTGGGGTTAGATCGTCACAAGGATAAACCCGTGTAGGGTTTATCCGCTTATCTCTTCGTCCCAAGAGCTCTCCGTCTTGATGGAATTATAGGCATACTTATCGGTCAGGCAGTGTTTTCTGTCAAGGGTAGTAAGTCTTCGCATACATTTTTTTGCGACGATCGACAACGTATTATCCAGACGTTACTGTATTACGCTAAATGCGGAAAAACAAAGGAATTTTTCTAGCTCAGCAAACACCGTAGAATGTATTGAATGCATTTCTGTCCCACCGACACTGAAATGTTTGATAGTGAAAAATGACAAAAGCCATATTTTGGCGACAAAACGCATCCAGGACAACAAAAAATGACGCGTATCAAACAGAAAATGATATACTATTTTGTGTTTGAAAACTATTAATTGTACCTAAAACAAGTGCGTAATACGAATGCGAAAAATGTCAAAGCATTTTAATGTTTTTCAACGTTTTACTGCAGTTGTCAACCTTCGCTAACGCATTTCCCATCTGCTAAACCGAATAAGATTGATTGGAATGTCTTAAGAATTTCCATTTACTGACACTTAACTGGACAACGAAACCAAATGAATGACGTCATCAGAATGTCGAGTTGGATTGAAATATCAGCGAAAAACAAATCAGACCGAGATCTGAATACGGAAACAGACATTGAGTGACAAAGAGTGCGTTTAAATAATCCATTAACATACATACTGTAGATAACTTACCTTGCACTTTTCGGATCATGTCAAAAATATCAGAATTATAGGCCTGGCGGAAAAGCTATTGACACTGATTGTGCGTGAACCATGTAGACCTATGTCATTTTCACTATTGTCAATTTCTATTGATGGAAAAACCCAGTTCTTAATCCGATTGCCATTATCCCTTGTCCTATTATCGACACTTTAGATGATATCTGGTGGCATTGAAAAGTGGAACGTAACTTAGGATATACAGTTTCATCGAGAACTGATTTTTTGTATGGTATAGACCTCTTTATAAGAAATGAAAAAAGTGAAGAAACAAAACTTCCTTTAACAAAAAAATTTAGTGATATATATAAATCAGTAGTGTAATGCCATTGTTGTTTGTTAATATTCTTTGTAAAGGTGAATATACGTGTTTTCAAATTAAAGAATAGCAAATTAGAACAGAGCGCAGGGGCGGATTCAGGCGGGAACGTGGTTGCAAAGTATGTCCTCAGCTTGAAACTTTAATTTTTCTCGCTTATTTTACTACAGAATATTTCTCGCCACGCTTCGCTTGTCAAGATATCTACATTCACACACTCTAGAAGAATATTTCGATAATTTTACCTAAAAAATTTAAGTTTGCGACCCACTCCCAACCCAAAGTCCTTGATCCGCCCCTGGGGCGGGAAAGGATAAAACCGGATGACGGACTGTGTGATGTTCTGAGATAAACATTTCTTGCGGTTCTGATCTAAACAATCCTCAAAGTTTGATATTTAGAATGACAAAATGACTTCTTAAACGATGTAGAACAATGCCTAAATATCAGATAAGTGATAATATTAATTGAGGAGCGTAACTATGTCGACAGTACCCTTATGACCAGATATTATCGATTCCTTTTGATCGACAATCATAGTGCCAGGATTGTGAGAAAATATGTTTGGACTAAAATCTAAGTATCGACAGTACGAGTGCGGTGGTCTGATGTTTGAAAGACCGGAGGGTTTTGTACTAATAACGTGGGGTTATCTCAGGCCGTATTTTCACGCTAGGGTTTCATTTCAAAACAAAAGCACTTTTAACGACATACCGAAATCAGTTTTATATCTAGTTGGGTAATATTGGATAACTCTATCGTGAACAAATATCTTTGTGACCCACTTATACCACAAATAGCATTTAGGCCGGTGACCTCATACCTTATTTACCTACTGGAAATTGGTTTCCTATGCACTACGACCCGAAACGTTCTCACCTAAAAGCAGTTCCAATTCGACATCTGTATCGCAAATTATGGAATTCCCTGCTTGTTGGATCTCTAAAAGAACCCCAATCTATGGTGGCTGATTCGGGTGACGCATTATGAAAGATTCTACCGTCCAGCTCAAAAACAAAGGATTGGGTTTGCGCGTGAATTTACTGTACAGGGTGTCTCAGAAAAAAAGTATACACGTTTTGGTTGATTAATTTACCAAATATATCTTTGGTTGATTACAGCAGTAACAGGCTCATGATTAAGGTCGAGGTTTTGACTTTTATGGATACCATATTTTTGCCCATTAGGTTACGCTTGAGTGGGTATTAGATAGATGAGAGGGGCAGTATTGATTCGTACTTGTTCCACTTTATATTACTTTAAGCGATTTGATGTAAGAAACATAATGACAATGAATGATATTCTTTATTGATACTTCATTTTTATAATTTCACGGTCCATGACCATGGGTGGTTCAGGCGCCTTTGGTGGGCCCAGGATGGTGTCCCTTGTCACCGAGTCAGAGCTGTTTTAGACAGGCTAGTGCAACTGTTTTGTAACAGAATCGTGGTTCTGGGAAAGGAGGTGAAGTGGCCTGCCCGGTCTCCTGACCTGTCAACGTGGGCTTTCTTTCTTTGGGGATACCTGAAATCAAAGATCTATGCAACACCCACTTTGAACATTGTAATCTTGCGATAGAGGATACTCAATACAACAGAAGAGCTCCGTAATGATAAACAGATGATACGCCACGGAGTTGCAGCAATGAGACGAGAGCGCAACTCTGCATCCAGTGCAATGGTGGTCACGGTGAAGGTCATGGACCGTGAAATTGTAAAAATGAAGTATCAATAAAGAATATCATTCATTGTCATTATGTTTCTTACA
>JAYMFW010079100.1:0-10523 GCA_036785005.1 Tubulanus punctatus | reverse complement strand
TCACTGTTACCAGCACTGACCTGTGCTAATTATTTATAATCTCACCAGCACAAAGTCTGTGTCAGTTACAGAAATCAAGATTTTTTCAGGATATTTTCAGGATATTTTCACCATTTAGACAGTTCAACCAGTTGAAGAGACAATTCACTAATCCCCACATAGTTATGTGCTACGATCACATAGCACAAAAATATGAAGGTATCAGCGAATGGGAAATTTCAATGAAGATTTTTATAGATGTTGTAATTTGTCTTTGAGCCCTGGTATCACTTGGTGCTAGTAATAATTGTAATCAAACAACCCCTCATATGATACCAGGAGAAACTGACGTATTTTTCGATAAAATCTATCATTTTCGTGAAAATACAATTAAATATTCCTAGCACAGTCTTGTGCACGTAACTTTAAACATGTATCATTGTATCTAAACAAGATTCTGTAGATACCTGCAGTAGAATGAAGAGGAAACAAACGATCACTGTTACCAGCACTGACCTGTGCTAATTATTTATAATCTCACCAGCACAAAGTCTGTGTCAGTTACAGAAATCATGAATTCTGCCATCCATCCATTATGTTGTAGAGACAATCCACCAATCCCCACATAGTTATGTGCTACGATTTTATATCACATAGCACAAAAATATGAAGGTATCAGTGAATGAAAAATTTCAATGAAGATTTTTCTCGATGCTAAAATTTGTCTTTTAGCCCTGGTATCACTTGGTGCTCGTAATAATTGTAATCAAACAAGCTCTCACATGATACCAGGATAAATTGACGATTTGTTTAGACAAAATCTTTCATAACAAGAGATGTCGTCCCGTTGAAATTATCTTTAGAATATTCCCAGCACAGGCCTGTGCTAGTAACTATAACAAACTAGCACTAAACATGTACCAGGAAC
Organism: Tubulanus punctatus; assembly: GCA_036785005.1. Taxonomy (NCBI): domain Eukaryota; kingdom Metazoa; phylum Nemertea; class Palaeonemertea; order Tubulaniformes; family Tubulanidae; genus Tubulanus; species Tubulanus punctatus. The sequence continues at coordinate 9,616 of JAYMFW010079100.1, read as the reverse complement.
ACTAGGTAAAATTCTGTAGATACCTGCAGTAGAATGAAGAGGAAACAAACGATCACTGTTACCAGCACTGACCTGTGCTAATTATCTATAATCTCACCAGCACAAAGTCTGTGTCAGTTACAGAAATCATTAAGATATTTTCATCATTTAGACAGTTCAACCAGTTGAAGAGACAATTCACTAATCCCCACATAGTTATGTGCTACGATTGTATATCACATAGCTCGAAAATATGAAGGTATCAGTAAATGGAAAGTTTCAATGATAATTTTTGTCAATGCTGTAATTTGCCTTTTAGCCCTGGTATCACTTGGTGCTAGTAATAATTGTTATCAAACAAGCCCTCATATGATACCAGGAGAAACTGGCGTATTTTTCGATTGTCTTGTGCACGTAACTTTAATCATATACCAGGAACACTAAACAAGATTCTATAGATACCTGCAGTAGAATGAAGTGGAAACAAACGACCACTGTTACCAGCACTGACCTGTGCTAATTATTTATAATCCCACCAGCACAAAAGTCCGTGTCAGTTACAGAAATCATGAAGTCTGCCATCCATCCATTATGATATAGAGACAATCCACCAATCCCCACATAGTTATGTGCTACGATTTCACATCACATAGCACAAAAATATGAAGGTATCAGTAGATGAAAAGTTTCAATGACTCTTTGTCAATGCAGTAATTTGTCTTTTAGCCCCGGTATCACTTGGTGCTATAGTAACAATTATCAAACAAGCCCTCACATGATACCAGGAGAAATTGACGGTTTGTTTCGATACAATCCTTCAGTGGCAAGATGCCGTTTCGTTGTTTTGACAAAATCACTTTTGAGAAAAATAAATCTACTGCCTTTTTCGCGTAAATGATCTTTGAAATATTCCCAGCACAGGCCTGTGCTAGTAATTATTACACACTAGCACTAAACATGTACCAGGAACACTAGACAAGACAGTATCTGCAGTGAGACACGATGCCGTTTCGATGAAATTATCTTTAGAATATACTAAAAATGAACAGTCGAATGAAGAGGAAACAAACGATCACTGTTACCAGCACTGACCTGTGCTAGTAATTCATAATCTCACCAGCACAAAGTCCGTGTCAGTTACAGAAATCATGAGTTCTGTCATCCATCCAGTATGTTGTAGAGACAATTCACTAATCCCCACATAGTTATGTGCTACGGTTGTATATAATAACATAGCACAAAAATATGAAGGTATCAGTAGATGAAAAAAAAACAATGAAGAATTCCAACAATGTTGTAGTGTCTTTTAGCCCTGGTATCACTTGGTGCTAGTAATAATTGTAATCAAACAAGCCCTCACATGATACCAGGAGAAATTGACGGTTTGTTTCGATGAAATCTATATTGGTGATCCTGAAGCCTTTTTGCGAAATTATCTTGAAATATTCCCAGCACAGGCCTGTGCTAGTAACTATAAAAACTAGCAATAAACATGTACCAAGAACACTAGGTAAGATTCTGTAGATACCTGCAGTAGAATGAAGAGGAAACAAACGATCACTGTTACTAGCACTGACCTGTGCTAATTATTTATAATCTTACCAGCACAAAGTCCGTATCAGTCACAGAAATTATTGAAAAAACTTTCCGCTGGTTATCAAGTTGAAGAAACAAATATTCACTGATCCCCACATATTCATGTGCTAGTGTTTTGATTAAACCAGCTCACATATATGAAGGAATAAGTGATAATGTTAACTGCAGGTTCCAGTTGTAGATCCGTTTCTGATGGTTGGAGTTGAGATAACTGATTTGTTCGGCTGAATGTCGAAGTTTTATTTGTGGAACGAAGCTTTAATTGAGTAAATTAGTTATGTCTGTTTGAGTTGTGTTTGAGAATGTCGGACTAATTAATCAGTCATCAATGTTTGATGAGATAAAGGTCTCATTAACTACTTTTAGTGACATCATACTAATTACACACTGTTTTTTAAACAATTAGATCGTTTTATAAAAATCAAAATTTTTTCATTAATCTTGTATTCATGCATGTTACTGCCTATCTAAAAGCTCTTTAACTACAAATTATGTTAAACTCCTCTGAATAATCATTTAATCAAATTGATTTCACCAAAACCGCAACATTGTTCGACCATATTCATGTACGTGGTCGGGATTTTCCGAGTACTGATCCAGAAGATTGCAATTGGAAATTATCTAAATTACATTTTTGAAACGTTACCCCTTTACCATTTGGCTTGTCGTCTTTCGCATAATAAGACTATATTGAAACTAAACTTTTGCTATTTGAAATATAATTCTCCGAAACTTTCAAAATCAGTATTCAATTTTTTTGTCACGCTGCAAAATGTTCTTCCTCTGAGAAACATCTTGAAGCATTTATCGGCTTTTCATTTAACAATGACAATATCACCGGTGACTTTGGCATAGTTATTAGTTATTCTGATATTTTTGTCACGTGTAATTTTTGTCTGTATTACTGTTTAATACGATTAAATAAATCAATGAATAAATGAAATCAGAAATATTTCTTGTTAATTTTCATACCGATGTTAAATCGAAAAAAAAATAGTACTTCGAACCAGAACTGTTTAAATGATCCCCATCAATAAATATCTTTTGTCTTGAATTCCAAAAAATTCATTTTATGAAATAATAAGTTTATTTTTGATTACTTATATATGTGTTTTTCATACAAGTTTATGAAGTATAAAAATGATTCGGGTTGTCCCTTCTTGGTCGTTTCTTCTCACACAATTTTCTTTAAAAGTGAATTTCTTATTTCATTGCCTTCACCAGCCGAAAAGGATCTGTACGGTACTCCAACTAATAAAGAAAAGCCTCGTACTAAAGTGTTTTAATTTTTGAGTAACTACGTACTGCTCCGGACGTGATATTTATTATGGGAACATTTTCCGGACTGTTGACCGGACTTGATGATAGACGGCGTTTAGCTCGCACCTGCCCTAACGACGCATAAACAATATGGCGGGTGAGATGGTAGCTGAACAAGAACTTGAGAGACTTCGGTCTGAACTAATACAGGAAAGGCAAATGAAGTTCGTATCGTTGTTTTATATTTGAATAATGCACCCTTATATTAATGATACTGACGAAATACTTGTTTGAAACATTCACGGAACCATGGAATTGCAGCCGATTCTTCCTGACAGATGTCAATTCAATTCAATAATTGGTTCAGCAAACTTTTGACAGGTGTCTGTCATAAGCCATAATTGGTGACATTTCCAACAAATAAATTTTTTTGTCTGTTTTTAGAGAGATGCTAGATCAATCAATTAATGAATTAATGTCAACGGTTACAGAATTAGAAAGAAGAGTTGATAGCATTGACGATGAAGGTATTATTATAGTTTGAACTGATTACTTTTGTTTCTATATCCTCTTACCTTTTTTTCCTCTTTATTCATTTCATTTCTTCAATTCAGCTGAAATTAAACAATTTCTCGTTTTCAGTTTTACGCAAATATTTTAATTTGGAACCACTCAGAAGTCCAACTAGTAATTATCATGATTTATTTGGAATGGAATGATTAATTTTTGTTAACTAAATTTGTCTAACATTTGTTGTTCCGTTTTTAATTAATATTTTATTTAGTTGTTTGTTTAACTTTAATACTGTTTCAAGCACCTGAATATTTTTAGCGTGCTTATTGAAATTACCTGGATTATGGATCCGCCATTGGAATTCCAAATTTTGATATGTTAAAGAATTTTTACCAATTTTCAAATTTTCTTTCCCGCTTATTCATTTCCCTTCATTTTCAAAGATCATATAATAAAAATAAAATTACTTAACTATTTATGAAGAAACATTTTAAAAAAATGCCTGGGAGAGTGATTGTATTTAGTTACTCCTCAATTCTGGTGGATCAGTCAAAATGGAAAAGGTGTTTATAAATTATGTCTTTTTTATTCTCCAAGAGACAAACATGAGTAGGACTCTGGCTCCATCCCCCGTGTTTGACAAGTTGATATAATCAGGACATGTTTCATAATGAAAATATTAAAGGAAGATATTTGCATTTTTCACTATGCAAATTATGATATTTTGATTTAACTGAAATGAAATGATATTTTTTTAAATTAAGGCAATGAATGGAAGACGAGATATGAAATGCAACTTGAGATGAATCAACAACTACAAAAACAGATTTTTCTGCTACAGGACAAAATTGAACAGGCCAAAAAAGCTTCAAAAGATAGTAAGTATACTTTCGGAATCTTTCTAATCAATGTTTTCGTATTCCTTTCTGGAAAAACAAAAATAACTAGGGGCCTACCGGTGAGTGATTTTTATGTTATTTTTTCCAGTAAACAGTAAAGCTTACAGGGAACAATTTTCACATCTTGATTTTTCTGATGTAAGTAAACATTATTTGATGACTTGAGATATTTTACTTCCATTTTGGATTTAAATTTATCAAAATCATGATAGGATTTGTAATCATTCTAGGAAGAGAACGAACATTCGGTAATTTTGGTCTCAATAAATCTAGCAGTTCATATTCAATTCCAGTTTATGCATGGCTTCTTAACAAATATTATTGTTTAAAAAAAATGATATTAGCTTAATGAATGCTGGGTATAATACGCAAGTAATGATAACGTAAAATGATTTATTAAATGTCATAAAAAAGCCACAATTAAAAATAAATTTTGAGGTTGTCTTCGACAAGATTCACAGATGATGACTTTCTAGTATCTATCTTCGGACAGAAATACCGTAAATCTTGCCTCAGTGTCAGTATCTATAGGCCCATCTACACGAGAGCATAAAAAAGCCGGCTCCGTTGGAACCGGCTCCAACGAGACCCTAATCAAAAATCGCTTGCATCTAGAGCTGTTGAACGGATTCCAGCTGCCGCGAACTCCAGCTGTGACCCTAAATTTCAACTGTAGCACGCGTGACTTCGGATGCTCGCATCTATTTTACTTCCGGATTTTTGGTCAATGGAGCCGGCTTTTTGTTGAATGCGCGTCTATACGAGTGAAAAGCCAGCTCCGTTGGGGCCTACTTGCGAGCAGGGCCGAACGGAGCCAGCTTTTTCCTTATTTTTCTCTCGTGTAGACACAAAATAAAGGATTTTTCCTCTCGTGTAGATGGGCCTTAAGAGTCCCAATTTTAAATCTTATTGTGTTTCTGTAAAAGTTGTCAAAATTAAGGGCTTTGTCATCTCTAAAATCTTTGTTCAAAGAGTGATGGCTTAGGTGAGGTTTACTGTGTTGTATCAGAATTACTTAAAAACTATAGCCTATTAGTGTAATATCAATTTATCTCTTGTTTCCTCAATAGAAAGCTAAAGAGGAAGTAAGTTAAAAAACGGAGGATTTGTGTCTGTGATAACACGAAAACACATCACATAATTTAGTTATTTTAAGGAGTTTGCTGTGTTGTTTTTTTAGTGTTTTAGTTTTTTATTCACAGATTGCATATTTTTTAGAGAAGGTATTATAAAATCTTGAACCCTAGAAATCTTGATTAAAATTAATGAATTCTCGTTTGATTTTTAGTCGTAAAGTCAATGTTTAGATTTTCTCTAATTCTCTCTTGAATTTCAGCGATTTCTTCAATTTGAATGACATATCTCGATTAACTTTAGCATTGATAGTAACAAATTCTGAAATTTTCTCTTGTTCCTTTTATGTGTGCTGTAATATGCAGAACAAATTTTACCTTTCCATCCCCCTTTGAATCTATAAAATCAGAAAATCACAAACAACTCAAAAGCAATTTCGTCTCCAAGTACATTCTTTATCTTGTAACCTTTAATGTTTTAATTAGCTAATCAAAGTGTAGTTTTATCCACGATTGATTCTAAAATCAATTCTGTACATTTCTAATCCTTTTAATATCCATAATATTTTTATATTGCTGCTCCTATTATGGTAATGAATTTACGTAAGTAAACTTTAATGTAGCAAATTGATACACAAAATGCTTCCTCGTCACAACAATCGTTACAGTTAGAATGTGTCGGACAGAGTTTGAATTTAGAGCCATATGTACGTCTTATCGTGTGTGGTAATAGATATACACTTGAGTTTATCATCGATGTGAGTTTGGGGCAAACACTAAAACATAAAACTTGTTTCTCATTTTGGGTAATGGTAAAAATTGAATCATGAAACAACTTAAAGATGTTTCTCATTATGGGTAGGTGACAGTTAGAATGTTATAACCCGTATATGCTATGTGCTCTTGTGCTTGAACCATGTAATAAAATGAGGAAAAAACTGTTTAAGTTTTTAAAATCCCCTAAACACCCAGTGTCGTTGACATGGAGGCGGACCCACCTGTGGAAATATCTTGGATCTGTCCCTGTTGATTTTAATCAAGAACTATGGCAAAAAAGTTCATTGAAAATTTATGAAACCTGCTGGGTTGAATAATGAGTTACCTGAATGAGAAACAAGGTGTTTCGGCCTTACAGAGGATGCTCTGTTTGTTTGTATCCCGTCAATGATAAACCTCAAACACATGTAGATTGCATACATAGTTAATGTTACACGGGCTTCATAATTTATTCTATCCATGAATTATGTGCACTGAGGCGTAACTTTAATAATTACATCAGTAGAATTCAAATGAAATACTCCGAGACGTCTTCATGAAATATTCATCATGAATTGTCAGTCGCCTTTTATGTTTATTAGTTGTTTTTTTTTCTTAAATGTAGGTCACTCCACAGACAATTAAAATGATGGAACGTGAAAAACAAAGTCTTCAGAGTCAGTTGAGAGATATAGATTGGAGAATAGATCAGGAGTCTAAGGTATGTTCAGTAAACTGTGATGCCACCGGTATTATCTCTTAATTACAAATCTGTTGGACATTAGTTATAAGTTTGTTTGTAATTTGATCTGCCAGGGTATATTTGTGATTTTTTCAAAAATTTGGTATTACAAAAGAGTACAGAATGATATGTTTATTTGAAGTTTTATAATCACGTCTGAATCGATATGAATTAATGATTTTAGGCATATCACAGAGCGAATGAGGAGCGTAAACAATACAACGTGGAAATAAACGCTACAAAACACCAGGTATCAGAAATACACACAAGAACGAGGAATGCTATTGAAGACGATGTCCCAAAGGCTGTTAATAGCAGGTACACTTAACAACTCTGAGATCGTTTTAAATTCTAATTCTTGTGTCGACTGTAATTTAGACTTCTCCCCTTATTATAAGATGAATCTAGATTTTTTGGTTCTATGGTTGATTTAAGTTTTACATACACTTAAAACTCCTGTATGAGCTGTCTTGAAACTGTCTTCTTTGAAAACTTAATATATCACAGAGATTTCAAGCTCTGATTATTTCAAAACTTATCTAGTCATCGATTTTATTTGAACACGATTTGCTCTCAAGATGCAGATATTCATTCATTCAGTATTCTAAATGTTGGATTCTGCTGTTTTTTGCTTACAGAAATATTCCTCCAGACCAGCGTGTGATTGACCCTAAGAAAGGTCCAATAAAGAAGACTGCTGCAGTAAAATCATTACCGAAAATATCAAGTCGTGGAAGTAGTTATAAAGATTAAACTCATTGTCTGTCTTCATCGTGTGCCAAATAAGATTCATAATCTTCCATCAGTGGCTAGTACTAGTCTAATATAACCAGTAGCATTTCTTTAGATGATTAGTAAAAAAAACTGCTGATTTATTTAAAAGTTTTCTACCATCTCTATGTAGATATTGTATGTATTTACATTATGTCTATGAAGCTCATCATAAAACCATTCTATATAATAGTATATATAGTAAATATTTTTAAGGACCAAATTTGCCAAATTAAGTTCGAATTCAATTTCTAACATTCTTCATATTGCCAAATTTGGTATAATGCCTATAATTTCAATGTATGGTAGAGTTACAAATATATATGAACTTCTTCTGAAACCAGTATCATGATTTAAATTTTTGTGGGTTAAATTTTCAATCTTATTTGAATCTTGTGAAAATCGCTGTAATTTTAGTTAATGTTTTGTAGACAATCAATTTGTTTTAGGTAATTAAATGAATGGGTTTATTGTGTATTTATTGAGATTTTACCAATGTCTGCTGTTCATTCAATTATGTATAAATTGTTATGGAATTCTGACAAGTACTCTGTGATATGATAAATACGTGTATAGTTTGTAAGTTTTCTTTGAAATCAAAATTTTCTATAATTCTGTTGTGAATATCAGAAATTCTATTAACAAATAACATATCATTGTATGTCAATAAAGTGCTGAAATGTATTTCTTTAGTTTATAGTTGTCTTGTCTTTAATTGGTGATAATTGTTCTGGGAAGACGGTGCGTGGAACATTTTTCTGTGTTATTGTTTATTCGGATTATCGAGAATTGTTCAAACTCTTATCACGGATATTTGTAAACGGTGCATAATATAGTTGTGACATACATGTGGCTGCGAAAAAAAACTCTTATCTTAAATTATGCCACAGTCGATTGGGAAAGTGAGAAGGCGGTAAGATCGCAGAATTTGGTATAAATTTGGGCAGAAACAGAGGGGAAAATTGACAGATTTGCTGCAGACTATTAGGAGCCATATTTCCCAATGAAGGGTCCAAGTGAGAATTTTAGGGCACTAAAAACGAGCCGCGAAGTCCGACGGCCATAAGCTGGGGGAGCGAGAAGGGGATCCCCATTTTACGGCAGAAACTTTCGAAAAATGTTGCATAGAATTGTGCAATTTTGCATCATCTAGAACATAAAAGTATGTTTATTCAAAAGTAAAGAAATTTGACCACGAAATTTTTCACATTGAAAAGGACAAGTGCAACTTAAAGTGAGAGGCAGGGGTCCCCGGACCCCCCCTTAGATCCAACCCCGGTCTAACTTATTTCTAGCGGCATAGAATCCAACCTTTGGTCATTCTATGAAGAAAATAAGCTAAGAGCTAGGAACTGGCGATCCAAAACTTAAAATGCTGAAGTTTTGCCAGAGTTGCAGAAAAAACTGGCTATCTTCGGAGTGAGGTTGATAGATATTAGAGTTCTGTTTTGTCTGTAACTCGTCTTCATTTTTACCGTTCTCCCTCAAACTCAAGAAAAGAAAAAAAAAACACGTAGATATATTTTATAATTAAAAATTTGAAAACTTTATTTATAATTCCTTTTGTTTAGCAGTAGGAGTTATATAATTCCATACAGTGAAATTTCCTGAACAAAAATGAATTTTTCGTCACACAAAATTTAAAACTAAAATATACCAAAGCCAATGCATGCATTAAAACTAACAATAAGACAATTTACATGTAGAAAAATCTTTGAGAACATAGTCCATCATTTTTAAAATGACCATCGAGGTTTTGAAATGAATGAATTTAAATGCCTTAGTACAATCTTTATAGTGGAATGGTGTTATCTGAAATATGACTAGCATTTGATACAATACTTCTATTTACTGGTACATGATCACAATAAATTCGTGAGGTATCAAATTATTTAAAATCCCAAAATGTATATTTAGGAACAATTCTTTATTCGTCACAACGTTTCGGCAGTGAACTCACTGCCATCATCAGGTGGAATGATGGCCGATATGATGGCAATGATGGAACTGTTCCACCGGATGATGGC
>JAYMFW010078989.1:0-10526 GCA_036785005.1 Tubulanus punctatus | reverse complement strand
GCGATATTCGATGAAATTTCTAGTGCGCACTAGAATTTAGGTGTAAAATGGCGATTTTCATTTTGCGATATTCGATGCAATTTCTAGTGCGCATAGAATTTAGGTTTAAAATGACGATTTTGATATGTGATAATCAATGAAAATTCTAGTGCGCACTAGAATTTGCATTGATTTCACATCTTTCAATTGTCAAAATCCAACGTGAATAGTTCATTTTCCCTAAAATAAAAACCCCAAAACAGACTCAAAAAGCGCACTTTTTTGGAAAAGTGCATTACTTATGTAGACGAAGTTATATGCATATTACTTAAAAGGAATCATTTACTCTTACATCAGCAATTTCATTGGTTGTAAGACTGAAAGTTTTTCATTTTAATTTGTTTCAGATTATGTCACCAAGAGATTTAGCATACCACAATCTCTTGTTAAAAGTGATGGCGTATAAATTGAAGGACTCACGAATAAAATAGCCACGTGTAATTTTGCATTCGGAATAAATTGTGATATAGTGCAGATTTGGTTTATCCATGGATAGATGTTGTGGATGCTTTATGGAAAAGTGCAGTCATCAGGAAAGTCAATCCAGTGAATTAAGCTGTGCTCTTTATACCTATCTTACACGTACCTGTATATGATTTTGACCATTGTCCTGTAGAATAATCACCATGGTGCCTCATGGGACTCAGCATGGTGCTTCATGGGACTATCACAATGGTGTTTCATGGGGTTTTTTTCATGGTGTCCCAAGGGACTTTTCTGTAATGGCAGTACTGCCTGTGATGGGCTGAGATCCAGTATTCATCATCATTTTAAAGATACCTCGACAATAACTGAGCTCCATGTTGCTGGGCTTATCGGCAAACTATTGAGAGGGCCATGGATGAAGAACTTCTACACTTCATTCAGTACCGAAATGACATTTTTGGTGACAATTTGTTTCCAAAAGAGCAATCCAAAGACATAGGAAAACGTAAGCGCCCTTATGCAGGAACCAAAACTTGTTTCATGATGACTGCCAGTCCTTCCGCTGTTTTAAACGTTATTGAGAGACAGTACGTCTGATACTTTGAACTTGCCACAGATGCCATGAAAGAACAGGTTGCATCCGCACGTTCTCATAAAATCGATGCTGAAGAGGAAAGGGGAGCACCAAATGCTACAATGGCCTATCACTCCCCAAAGATGGGAGTTCAAAAGAATGGTACCAATATTTACTTACACAGTCTTGCCGCAGACCAGAAACACCAAATATTTCAGTTTTCAATCGACCAAGCTAGAAAGCCTAATATCATGTGTGTAACCAAAAAGGCGACATCTTAAAAGAATTAACCAAACGTGTTCATGATAAACGATTTAAAAATCATTTGTTGGTTCTCCAGTGCACGCTAAATACATTAAACATTTTTACAATATCTTTTGAACTAATGACATTTCATAATAACAATGAATTGCTAAGCTGTGGTCTATGCAGGGATGCAGTCAGGTGTAAAGTTCCAAGCCAATGCGTTCTACAGTAATGGCACAAGGGGCCACTGTGTACATGAAATAAAAAATATATCTTTGAATCTATCAATATTCTTTGATAACTGTTTAAGCTGCAACCCGCATCTCTAGATAAACGTTTGTTTTCGGTAATTAGGCTGGATATTGGAGGGGTGTTGGGGTCCTCTGGCATGGAAGGCATATACCTTGTAAATCGTCATCTTATATTGAACGCATAAAACTTCTCATGCATTTTTTATCAACAAACATCAAACATGGTTATCATTTGGACGTGAGGAGTTTTTAAACGCCTACAATTTGCAGTTAGGTGTTAAGTTTCGAGTCAATGCGTTCTAAAAAAATACAACCAGGCGTGCTGAAAACATGAAATAAATGGTTTAACTATATCTTTCAATATATCAATATGCGATTAGTGTAGGTATGTAGGTTTTTTTCAGAGGCACCCAACAAATTTCTGTGATTAGTGTAGATGTAAAAGGTTCTTTTATAGACAACTATCATTAGGGTAGGTGTTAATATCTTTTCAGAGGCCCCAACAAGAAATCAACTTCAAAAACTCGAAAACAATTCAGATTGGGTTTGACTGAGAGAAGTATGACTTCATCGTCAATGATCCAGCCATTGTCATAGGATGATGAACTAGAATCACCATCAACTCCACCCGTAAACAGCAAGGGTACGTGCAGTATGAAATTTGTTTTCCTTTTGTGTTAAAACTTTCTTCTTCAAGACTTAAGTGACTGAAATACACGTAAAACATGTTGTAATTTTCATTTGGTTTTAAAATGTTTCTTTTTTGTGTGAGATACAACTGGATTACAGCAATACAGTCAAATCCGCTTAATCAATGCACATTAATAGGCAATGTTATTTGAGCTACAAATCATTGACACACCTATGGGTCAAAATATTTCTATCATCATCCTTTTTTATTTACTAAACAGGAACAAAGGAAAAGAATGTTTCAGTCCGATACTCCCACAAATTCAGCAGCCGATCAATAAGCACAAACACCACAACAACGTCAGCCTCTTCATGCATAACCACGGGAATGTTCGAGTACAACCTCAAACCCTGTTCCAGCTCAACCTAGTAGTGTCATTTGGAATCGGACACAAAAAAGTTTCTTCATGAGTAGTTTGAGTTTGAATCGCATCATCTCCTTCCCAACGATTTTTTGTGCTGCGTAGCACTGACGATGGCCGGTCCTCATCTTGATTGTACACCGATTTCATGTACTTTCTGTATGTTTTTTGGATTTCTTTTTAGGTGGCATATTCACGACTTGAAACCTCCACGATTTACTGGAGTTTCAACGAAGGTCCACTGGGGACTAGAGTTCACAAGAGACACCTAACCAAAATGATATGAACCTAAATACTTTTTTATTCAAATTTAACTCACCATAACAACACAGTTTTACACCTCTTATCGAATAGAAATTATTTCGGCTTGAAATTATGATCAATCAATTGTTTACAGATATTTATATTCTACTTATATTTCGTTTTTGTGTATGACAAGTTTTCCTTTTGAATACAAAACCTGTTTCTGAAATGACGATCATCTTATTCATAAGCAAATTGAACTATGCATAATATCATACAGAGAAATAATCATATATTCTAGTATAATATATTATATATTTCGTGATGCAAATACATCATTTATTGTTTTCATTGCTTTCTATGTAATAACTTACTTATGGAGCAGAGCTGTTTCATAACGTAGTTAATGTTTTACACTACCATGCAATGTGGCTTCGCATCACACAGTGAAGAAATTCACACGTGTGACTACAGGTAGCTCGAACAAAGGTACAAAGGAAGCCATTCAGAAAGCCTAATTAGTAATTAGGAAAAGTAGTTTTCGATAGAATTTTAACTGACGATGACGTCAAAATTATGGGTTTTGTTTCACTGGGTAGATGGAGAACATGCCAATTATTGTTCTTACCTACCAGTAGAATGTTTAGACGACCAATCGATTTTAGAAAGTGGTGAAAAAGGAATGGTCATTTGGCCTGACCCAAAAGTAAAGGACGCTAGTAAATATCCGGCTTACAAAGCTCGTGTTGTTGACAAATCAAGTAAGTTTGATAAGCATCTTTCAATTTGTGTGATAATTTTTCTGAAATTTATTTCAATATAGGCCTAATTCTACAAATAAATATTTCCCATTAATTATCATTGAAAAATTTGTTTGCAACCAATTCAATTGATAATGTTGCTTTGTTGTAAAGTTAATCTAGAATTATGTGTAACGTAAAAAACAAATTCAATTACGTTTCATGACGTACTGGTGTCAAACTGATCCAAGAGCTGACAATCAATAACAAGGCAGGATAGCGGGGGGCGCAACCGGTGTGGGAGACCAAGGTTTTTTTTTTTCTGGAAAACACGCATTTAGCCATTATGTTTCAAAATGTTCCTGGGGGAAGTCCCTGTGTGGTTCACAGCGACGCGGCGAGGTGGCTTAACGCCTATATGGCATTTGCAGGGAGGGCTGCACTCCCCTTTCAGGAAATCCTGGTTCCGCCCCTGCGGCCCTGGACAGAATAAATTTGAATAAGTGAAATTCTTCGTTCTCGTTACAGATTCTGATAAGGAAATACAAGTGAAAGAACTGAAATACTCGAAACTACTTGAACAAGAGGAAAATAAAAGCCAGACTCCAGGTTCGAGATCTGAGTGAAGAAAGAAGAAATGGCAATCAGATGATTCGGAGTCAGAAGAGAGTGAAAATGTTTTAACAATGGTAAGCATAGATTTTATCTTCAACACTTTTCAGAATTGCTAATGTTCTGTCCCAAAATGTGAGTATCATTAATTATGAATTTGAATGTAGTTGAACCACAACATTAATCAAACTGATTTGGTAATCTGAGTAGCAGGGGTAGATCCATGTTTTGTGAATAGGGGGCAAAGTCCAAACAGAGGTGCACCGAATGTGTGAGAGGGCAGCGTCTGGGAAATTTTTGAAAACGCAGACCCCTTAATATGCAATTTCTGCACTTATGAGGGTAGTTTCCTGTAATGTTGAAATGAAAAAACATCAATTTCTAAGCCTGAGGCAGTATCTCATATTAAATGAAACCGCAGTATCTCAGAATTTGATTTGGGTAAACAAATGATAGAAAAAACATATATCTTATCTTTTAGTTCAAGACGATGGTAAAAAAGATGAAAACTGTCGTAAAAAAAACAATCAAAATGATCTCAGAGATCTTATGAAGAGAGTAGAGCTTCAAAAAAAGAATCGGCCACAATATCAGGTATGATTATTTTTTCTGTGTATAAGATACGAGTTCAGATGTTTCAAGTCATCACCCTACTGATATTACTGGGTTATGTTTCACTGGTATAGGGGACTACAGTAAGAAAGAAACAAGATTTCTGGCCACCCGCACTACTGTTTGACGAAAACATTATTCAACATGTCATGAATTTGTATGCAAACCTAATTGGGTCGGGTATATTTGAATTTAATTGACGCTTATTTCAAGTCGTATGGGATATGAACCACAACAAGTTTTTCGATAACGCACTTGTACGACTTTTTAGGTTGTTAAATCAAACTAAGTCATGTAGAGAGGCCCCAGCTTGTGGATGATCATTGAAGTAGAAAACAGCAGCCGGTTACCTTGGAATCACATTTATTGAATTTAAAAATAAAGATAATTAGAATTAAACACAGCCCGCCTGTGTCAAATTTGCCTTGGTCCTTAAAACAAACCAAAGTATCATATTATTTCGTCTCATATTCGCCTTCGTCATCATTCTTGGGACTGGGATTTTTGTGATGACTAAGTACTCGTCATGATGACTTTTTGTTACAATTAGTTGTTGTGTATGAACTCATAATAGTTGTTAATGAATTAGTTTTATTCTTTTACAGTCTTTGGGTGAAAAAAAGGAATCATTGTTGTCCGAATCTAACGCCAAAATATGGTAAACTTAAATTTTAGTCCTTGCATGGCAAATGATATTTGGGAGAGGGCCTATGCACATTTGCAAAAATTTGAAAGTCCAAAACATTCTTATGGAGTCTTCCGGATTTGTGTAAAGAAGTACAGATTACAGAAACAACAGTTATTCAACCTAATATATTATGTTTGGGAGCTTTTTATTAGCCCAATTTACTTTCGTCGATTGTTGATACATTTCTGTACTGGTCCAGCCCTCACTGGTGATGGGGATCTGGGTGGTGACTATTTCCCCATTTATAATGCTAAACATAAGTGATCAGAAATAATCTTATCCTTGCAAACATACGTATTTATGTACGTATTAGTTCATTAATACCAAATGAATTAAAGAAATAATTAATGACAATAAACTAGTTAATCTAAAGTTATTTCTACAGAGATGTATGCTTGTCCTAGTTAATGAAATCCAAAAATTAGTGCTTATTGAAAAATTAGCAATTTATACCATGTACGTCACCAAGAGCTGAAAATGTCTTACAATGTTCTATGAACTTAAAGGTATACTTTCACCTGTAGGCTTTACATCTGAATCGGAATGTGAGCAGGAAGCAGGCATGTTTCGGGAGCTAAAATCTAAATTGGCAGAAACGACTAGGCAGCTGCATGAATCATTGAAAAAGAAAATTCGGTGCTGCAGCAGCTTAATTACCAACGTCGGTCAGGTAATTAATTACAACTGTTTTGCATAAACTTGCTTGCAACTGGAGAAATGTTGATAAATGCTTACTATTTCTTTTGATCTTGATTAGAATAGGAAAAATTCAGCTACATTCTGCTACAGCCAAAGTTTGTTAACGCCATCATTGTGACTTAGAAATGTGGTATTATAACAAATTCAGGATTATAGAGGATGAAAATTTGATTGAGTTGAACAGAATTTGGTTAATTTATTTCTCATAAAACGCTGACACCAATAGAGCTGCAGCATTATGAAGGATGGCGTTATAACAAGCCTTATATTTCCCAAAATCAGTGGGTGTACCCATGCATTTTTCCTAAGATATATATGCAGTTTTTTTCCAACAATCATATCCGACTGTTCCATTATTGAGTGATCTTAAGGTGATACAACCTATTGTATTTGCTTTCTTTTTTAGGCTCATCAGTAAAGAAAGTAAAAACCAGCAATGAGACATCGACTCCAAAAATGTCTAGAAATCACTCGGACCTGAATGTGAGTTGAATCCCAATGTTATATGCTACACCCTAAGGGGTTGTGCATAAAGTACGTACGCTCAAAATCCCGATTTTTTTGTTACCCCCTCCCCTATGTACGCTACATGAACGTTTTCCTATGACCCCCTTGTGTACGTACGTGTGTATTTACAATTTAATGCGCTCGCGATGCACGCAGTGTTGAATATAAGTGTGATTTACAATGTACTGATCAGACACTCATTTGGTACACAAAGTACGTACAAATTATTCGACTCCCGCTCCAGAAAATTAAGTATGCTTTTCTAGGAACCCCTCTCCCATGTACGCTTTTGTACAATCTTTAGGAACCCCCCTGAGTCCGTACGTACTTAATGCACGAACACTAACACCTGTCAATCCTGAAAATTTTTACTTATATTCTTTTGAATGTCCACATAATAATACTAGTTATAACAATTATGACAATTGTGGTATAGTGCAGAATCCATGAAACATCACACTCAATATGTAAATGTCTCCACATAATATCTTCTGTAAAAAATGTTTTTAGTGCTCTCCGAAAAGAGCCCTCGTCCTCCACACAGCGAATTTCAACTGGAAGATTGTTCAATAGCATGTTGCAGTTCTAATAATTACATACAATTTTAATTCCTTTGAATACTTGGTGTTAATGTATCATACTAAATACATTATACACTGTATATTCAATTTAGGTTTCTGGTATACATTGCCTTGAGTCGGATGTTAATGGTACTTTGTCTCCTCAAATGGATACTTTGAAGGTAGGATACCATTTCTCAGTTAAGTCAGTGTGATGACTAGTTCTGTGTTTTTGAGGTAGTTTTCGTTGTGCATTGAGTTATGTTGCCTTGATATTTGTTATGTAGGTGCATCTACCCAAGGGCTATCATCACAGCAAGAATTGCCCCCCCCCCAGATCGATAAATGCTCTTGTAGCACCCTCTTCAATTCCCTAAATTGGTTTTTTTGAAAAGTTCTCATTATTTGAGGAAGATTTTGTCATGTCTCCGGCATTTGTCCTGATATTTGATATGTGGGTCTATCTACCCAAAGGCTATCAGCACTCAAAAGAGAAATTGGGTATCCAAGATCTAGTATGCCCTGGTAGGGCCCTTTTCAATTCCCTCAAATTGACCAGTTTTTCAAGTTTTTGGAGGAAGTTTACACATCATGCATTGAGTTATTGTCTTGATAGTCGGTTTGTAGATCAATACCCAAGGGCTCAAATTGGTGATCCGATTCCATCATCCTCTTTAATTTCTGTAAAGTAGCTAGTTTGACCAGTTATTTGTCAAAAGTTATTTGAGGAAGTTGATTATAATGAGCTTTGTGAAACTGGCCCCAGGAATTATTGATCAGGTTTTTGCAGGCGGTACCACTGATTTTGTTTATTGACTCATTAAAAGTGTCTCATTAAAGCCATTTACTTGGTGCATCCTCTTTGAGAGCTGAATTAACCGTAGCTAAGGAACAGTAGGATACCTAGTATTAGGCCAGTCAAGGTCTAGATGACCATATTAACAATTTCATCTCAAACAGGATTGTATCAGTGCTGCCATCTATCTTTTATCTTTGTTAATACTACTTCTCTATATCCTCAACTGCCCTAGACTTACCCCATTGAGCAGGTGGCCCCTGGATCCCAAGTTTTCTTCGAAATGTTGTCATAATATTCATTTTTAATTATTTGTAGTCTTCAACTCCTGATGAGCTGAGTAACAATGAGGACTTTGAGATCCAGCCAGAAGAAGGCATTATTAAAGAAGAAGGCATGTCAGAGGTATGAGTTTCTTCAGCATTAAGTAACTGAATACTAGTATAAGTTTTAACATACTTTTTCTCATTTCTATGTTTCCGGTACTTAGGATATTTATGAGCTGCTTGACAGCACAACAGCTACAGCTGTAAGAAGAATTGCTTGAAAGCCCAAGTCAGCTGGTCGAATGGCATGTCTTCTGATGGATGCATTATTCAAGGAGGATGAACTCCAGAATCGAACCGTGACAGGATGCGATTGTAATAAAAAATATCATCCTTAGAAAAAAATAGACCCTAAAAGGATTGCAATGATCATCAGTAAGAAACATTTTTTTAGCCCATTTGGGACTTTAGTCCCAGCTCAGTTTGTCCGTCTTTCTGTAGACGGAAATCAGTTTTTTAGCTCCGCTGTCTCCCTGTCATCATCCATCTGTTCATTCGTTTGTCTGTCAACTACTAGTCCTACAGTTATGATCAGAATAAAATGAAACGTGGTACCAATGATCTGTGGGCCAAGGCCTAAAAAGTTGGGCAAGTAAAATCTTAAAAAATTGCATCTTGTCCTACAGTTCCCATCTGATCTACACCAAACTTGGTATTTAGGTACTAAAGGACAAGGGCTAAAAAATAGAGACCAAATCCGGCAAATCTAACACACAGCAATCTGTATTAGCTGACAGCTGCTAGTCTAAGTTATTTGAGTTATTGCCTTTATATTTGGTATTTGGGTCGATCTGAATCTGGCATGTCAACAATACTAGCTACTACATTTTAACTGGTATAGTCACCCACCACTCATGCAATACCAGGTACATTCATACTTGGGCACATACCATGGGTTAGACTGTACTTCACAATTTCTTTCATAACATTGCAAGTGTGACTTCTTTTTAGGGCAAGTAAAATTGGCGTATATCCGAGAAGAGGAAGTGACAGAATCTCAAATTCGGAGGTGTCTTTGGCAAAAGTTGAAAAAACTCTGCGAAAAATGAAAATGCAAAACATGTATATATGAATGTTTATCTGAATATCAATATATTCTGATTCATCTATAGAAGTACTTGACTAGTTGTTTGAGCTAGGAAGAGGACGTCCCTTATGAAAATAATACACGTGATTTCACATTTAAAATCAGGATTTCACATGTGATTTGGTAATTTGGTAATTTCACGTGTAAAATTCCAGATCTACATGTGATTTCAAATTTCACACGTTAAATGTCACATGTAAAATTTCAATTTTACATGTATAATTAAAATTTGACATGTTAATGTAGATTTTACATGTGAAATATAAATTGACATGTAAATTGTAATTTCACATGTAAATTGAGAATTCACATGTAATTACAATAACCAAATTATTTTTCACATGTACAATGCAGATTTTATATTTGAAAAAAAGCAGAATGATTTGAACACATTTTAATGCAAATTTTATTTGTGGCCAGAACTAGGCGGCAATTTTAATTGAAAGCACGGTACCCTGGTATCAAAAACATTTAGAATATTTTATTGATTTTAATTTTCAAAATCAAAAAATTGGAAAAAAAATCATTTGGCCTTTAAAAGGCACCAATTTTTGTGACCCCTATTTTACGCTTCAAAATTGCTTCAGGAATGGCAAAATCACAAAATTTTAAGCCAGACAAAATTAAAGTAGTCAAACCTCGTTATAACGCCCATTATAACGAATTTCCTACTGAATTATTTAAAAGTTGAAATATTAATAAAACCTTAGACAAACTAACATGATAGAAAATATGTTTATAACTTTAATAAAATCGAACGATTTTAGTGTCTAGTTTGAATTGTTAATGTTTAAAATGGTGCATGTGCGCGCTTTGTGCATGACACCGTTTCGGCAAAGGATTTGCGTTTTAGAATGCAGTTTTGAATATTGCAAGAACGAAGAAAAGCTGTAGAGTTTTGGCGCGGTAAACGAAATGGTAATTTTTATTCAACAAATTAGTCTTCTTTCAATGTGTGGTTCAACGTACATTGATTCGATGGTGAACAAGTTGATAATGTGTTTTGTCTGGCATATAATATTGGAGGAAGTAAGTATGAATAGTCATTTGATATAGTAAAATAGTTAC
>JAYMFW010078655.1:0-10529 GCA_036785005.1 Tubulanus punctatus | reverse complement strand
ACAGAGTGGAATTTGACAGAGAGGAATTTGACAGAGTGGAATTTGACAGAGTGGAATTTGACAGAGTGGAAGACACCGCGCTTAGCACCTGACCGCCTGCAGCGAGAAGTTATATGGAAATCAATAGGTAATAACAAATCGTATCAATATAGTTGACGAACAATAACGATAAATCCCACACCCTAGATCGCTTTTTTCTATCTTGCATAAACGATAGTCTTTCGTTCGATCTTTTGTACTGTTGACTCCGCATACCTCGGAATTCTTGGGACCACCTGAATTGTTCTGAGGTATACGACGTCCGAGCAATACGATGGCCGACAAAAATTTTCTATTTAAAAAAATATATTACTTAGGAACAAGCCTCAAAAACTGTTATATATAGACCACTTTAAAATATTTATTTCGTAACTACACTGTGTCCCTCAAGTACTATTTTTGCGTTTTATCATGTTGTCTTCGATATTTGTAGAGACCTCAGACCTATAGGGCCACTATGACTCAATCAACTTCTCTTACCATATAGCCTACAACAAACGGGACTCCCCAATAATACAGTCGAACCTATAACAATTAGAAGGGGGCCGCAAAAACTTTTCGTTGTAAACGAATTTTACAATCTTTAGGATTGTGTCGCTCTGTTGCACTGTTACAGCGGTCACTCATCAATCAAAACTCTCGATATCTGCACAGTTGGCCCTATATACATCCGCAATTGTTCACCTGCAGTCGCCGCTCCTTGCGACAAGCAGTAGTATAGAAGCCTATAAATAACCACGGAGCAAAAAACTTCATTCATTCATTGAAAAAACTTAGATATAAAATCCTCAAGATATCGGAGTTTACTGATAATGCTTTCATTACGTGGAATCGAATGAAAATCAGTAACAACTTCCTGGTGTATGAAATATCTGGATTTCCGACAACCGACGCACCAAAACGCTCACTTCATTGGAGTGTTTTTCGGCGAAAAAAAAAACAAACATTTCAGATTAGACTGATGGTTTAAAGGGAATACAATGATGTTGGTATGCACACGGTAGACACAGTAGGAAGAGAAGAGGTTTAAATCTTTGTTGAACCTAACATGGCCGCTAATTAATACAGTAGAGTACGAAGTCGGATCACTTGGGACCTTTGAATTTTGTCCGACTTATGAGAATTCCGACTAACACATTGATTTTTGCATAAGAAAATACAATTGGGACTTAGATTCTTGTCCCACTTAAGTGTAAATCCGGCTCATACAGATCCGAGTTATGCGTACTCTACTGTACATGAAAAATTAAGATTTAAAAATGCAAGACGATTTCTTAAACAACAACCATTTCGAGCAACAGCATAGAATGTAGTATAGTGCTCCAATTTTACTTTGCAATTTTAAAAGTATAAAACGTTGATAAGTAGCATATTAGTAAGCAATTACATACCATTCTGTTTAGGTCTCCAATACAAACAAAACCTCCATGAGGTTTGTTTGACGTAGTCACTGCCCATTTTGAGTGGTCCTTCGACTTCCTGAATTCATGTAACCCGATTTTAATTCTTATGACATTGAGAACCTGAATTGTAATGGAAGAATAATCACAAAAAAAACAAAATAATGGACTCTCAGTGTGTCTAGATTTTGATTACTTAATTTGGGAACTCAGAGTTTATGTAGTATAGGGGACTTCAGTACAAACTCGTACCTAATACACTAAAAACGAACACATATAGATGGAAATATAGAATTTACCACGAGTATATAGTATATAGATGAGAACAAGATTTTCTGTGACGAGTGAGGGTTTTCATAAGAAAGAACGAGTTTTAGAAAATATTTCATTTCTCCCTCTAAATTTGACATTATTGTCGATTTAAACCAGCGCAGTGGGTGGACACATATTTTAGCAATCGGTTTCTCCCACCGTACTACAAATGCTATAATGGGGGGGGGGGGGTGTCATTTCCACAGCATCACTCAATCTTTGATTTAACTCACCTTATAATCACTGGTACACAAAGACGATTTTAAGCGATATCCTGCTCCATTTCTCCAAGTCTGAACGTACAAATCCGACTGTAATGTTGGAGCCACGATATCCTCGTATAGTTCTACAAAAGAAATGAATTATCCATTCGATATTCGGGATTTTTTATGTGAACAAAAAATACTCATGTTTTATAATCGTCAAACATACCTTGCTCGAAAAGGCGGTTTTTGGAAAAGGCGGTAAACTTTTGTCCATCCACGGAGGTCAGAACTATTTCTCCTGTCTTTTCTTCATCAAGTTGTTCATGTCGTATGATTTTTGCAAAACGGGCATCGATGGAAAACGTCGGCAAGTGACTTTCGTACACACTTGGTTTTGAGATTTCCAACATGTAGGCTGCAATTCACAACAACAAAATGTTACCTACGATAATGTTTGACAATGCACACTTATCTCACGTACAAGCACACTGGGTTTGTGGTGTTAGCTCGAATTTTTCAAATTGAATAAGATCGTCATTATACATTAAACAATATAACAAATACTGTACATGGATTGAGTACCGATATTAGGCAGTTCCGCTGAAAGCATCGAAATACACAGCATCGATTGTCCATTCTTGCGCGCAGTGCTCGGAAATGAATAACCGTTGCGTCCAGGAAAATGAGGTACACTGTGAACCAGTAGGAATCCAGATTTTGAATCAAATGCGACGACCCCTAAAATAGCAGTATATAAATGTGAAGCATAATGACCGTCGATAGATGTTCCAGAAATCATTAAAACTATTCATTACCCTTTTGGTGGGCGGTATCATCATGGTGATTAACTACGTCGTTGTACATCATCCAAAACACATCCTTAATAAGTAACAAGCGAATAGATCAATACTCGAAAAAGAGTATTCGATTATTTTCATATTACACGAGATTATCGGTTCACCATTGGTGGCTGCTTGTTAATTTTCTATCGCTTCATTTATTTGGAATCAATTTTCTTAATTTAGGCCCGATTACTTGCTTGCATCATCTTTAGTATTGGGGTTCCCGTAAATCCAGCTATCCCAACTGAACTTTACTCAAATAATCATCGAATCATACATTTAACAGTCGATCCTTCAATAGGATATTTCAAAAGGACACGAACACAAGACCTCATCGTGTGAAATATAAATTTCTCTCACGACTGATTGCACAGAAATTAGAGAATGAAATTCATTGAATTATAGAAGAACTCATGCAACCAAAGGTCTACTTCACAGTGTAGCCATCTATTGGATTCCGACTGCCAGTGTAGCATTTCAGGGACCCCATTAATTTGATGCAACAAATTTAAGCCGGGTAACCATTTAACCGTGAAACGTGATCCGTGTCGTTGCGTGGAAATCGGTTAGAATCGAAATCTAAAGTGCTATCCATATCCATCCGTTTGCTGTCAATGTCCGTATAACGTCAGTTCTTGTGACGACTTGGACACAACGACTTAAGTTATGTTTACTGTATGAAGTTTTCTATCAGGATCGAAAGTACTCTTCTTTTTCAGTCTATTTTATACCTTTATCCCTCATATATTTTTGTATTGCATGTTTACCTGTCCTTGTTGCTTTGCCCGGTACAGTTGATTTAGAGTATACGCAACAGCGTGTTCGTGGACCGTGATTAGAATCGGAGATAATTGGAAACCGACCATATGGCTATCCATGTAGTAGAACTCATATCCTTCGTCGTGATTTACCCGCGAATTAACTGGCATTTTGTAGATTAAATACCTATCAGAAATAGATTTCTTGTAATAGATAACACTGATAAAGTGGTGTATCAAGGATTCATGGCATCATGATGCCTTTAAAATTACATCTAACTTTTGACTTTTCAAATTTTCCAAAAACCCCACCCTCAGTCAACTCCTGATCCGCCCATGCGGACTGTCTGATTGATACGTCATAACTCTTCCGATCAGCTGTAGACTCGTTATCAGAGCTGGAAATCATGAAAATTCCATTACAGAGGTGCTAATCCACGTACTTTATGGATGGCCCCAAGCTTCGACGATAACGTCGAGAAGTGGGACATGTTCCATTTTTCGACGTTATCATCGAATCCTTTTTTCTTGTCTCATGTCGACGACGCAAAATTCACGCGTAGGTGTCACTGTGGCCTATAACGCTTCCGTGCTGTGAAGCACTCAGAGTATGGTGTCTGTCAAATTATCACCGCGAGTTATATGATAATTATTTTCGATTACTTACCAGTCGACTGGTTTATTTAGAGAATTTTTACACATTATATTGCCGACATCGGCGCCGTGAACGAATACGAAATAGAAGGAAATCAGATTTAAACCGGCAACTATTGTAAAAATCCTCATGATGTTTACTGCTGCGAATATCACTCAGCGACTACGAGAAAAATCAAAATCTACATTTTCATATACTGGGAATTTTGTCCGTGAGTTTAAATACTTCCTTGTCTACACCAGTACCGACACAATGCTTATCAGGGTACCATATGTTCATCCATTTTTTTAAAGGCTGCATTATGGGAAATTGAGATTCAAAGGCTGGTCATCATTCAGCAATCACCTGATAATTTCCAGTCTATAGTTGTTTTTTTCTATTCATTATTTTGAAAACGCGGCATGAATTTACCGATTACCCGGAAAATGGAAAGTTGACATTAAAAGACTGACACCATCCTCAATCTATCACCTCAAACTCACACCTGATATTTTTCGATTAATTTGTTTCTGAATTTGAATGCAACATACTCTTACATCAAAACTCTAAAAATCATTTGGTGTGCATAGTTTCATAATATTTATGCGCAACATATTTTTTGTAAAACATTTTGGAATTCGTTTGATGTGTAAAGGCTTAAGATGCACGTCAAATGTCACCAGGTAAAAGAAACTCATGAGTAAAATGTCTGTTGTGTCAAAAATATGTTATAGGATGTTTTGAAGGAGCAATCAAAAGATACAAGATAAAAAACCAATGAAGTAATATTAATATTTGTGTTCGTAAAGAAGAAACTTGCATAAATGAACTGCGGTAATCAAGAATACATATAAAGACGGTTATTTCTTATAATATTCATAATCTTTTTCATCCTCAAGAAGAGAACAAACGGACGATTTTACTTTTAGTACCTGATGATGACCGTTAGGATGCGATCGAAACGTCGTACTCCGTAATAAACATTTTCATAAAAGATTTAAATTGTGGGTTTTTTCTGTGTATCAATCAGCACGGATTGAATTATATGTTCGTTCATTTTACATTTATTTCATATAGGCCTAGACATGACTATCGGGTACACGTCGGTATTTAATGGAGGGCGATGGTTTACACTGCGCCTGGTGGTGGCAGGTAATCGTAAAATTCCGGTAGTCGAGCCCTGCCGTCTGTGTGTAGGCAGCGTGGCGGTCGCGTGGCGTCTTCCGTCTCCCACGGGCGCATCTATTAGAGTTTAATTGTCTCCGAGGTCTCCCGATACATAGTAACGAAAAAAAATTCTGATAATATCACTTAAATCGCCGCTTTTCTAAGAGGGCATAGCCCTGATCGGTCGGACAGACACCCGTCATATAGGATTTCTTAAATGTAAATGTATGGCACGTTATAGGTGCGTAGATAGTCGGCTCGATTACTAAGACGGCTTGGTGGCAGGGAGATTTTAGAATTTCACTAATATCTATGTATCTTTTTATAACATAAAAAATGTTGAGAAACAATGGTATCAAGAAGAGGAGCGGGCTGTTAAAAGAATTATGTCCAAAGAAACGTTCAACTTTTTTCTTGGATATGTTTAAAATGACTATATACACTGCAAGGCCATCTGCTCTTCGAAAATTATTCTCTTTTAACTTTGATTGAGTAAACCGTAATATTTCTGTACAAAGTCAAAGAATAATCTAGATTATAGGATCGAGGTTTTCCCAAAACATTCGATTACACTTTTTGCCTTTAGAAATTACTATTTACTTTGATTGAGTCACAACGTTTTGGCAGTGAACTCAGTGCAAGGGGAAAAATTGTTTAAAAATGTGCGAATAAGCCGAAACCATATATATAGACGAAACACAATGCGATCATATCTCCCAAAACTAATTGTTGGATGATATAGATATAGATATCATTTTATTTGTCTACAAATGACGCCTTAAGTTTATGGATAAACATCGAATTTCAAAATGATATCGTAGCATATTCAGTCTCTAAATCATAGTTGGTTGATGACATTGAGGATAAAAACTCTATTTTGTATTCACGACGCGAACTATAGTTAATTATTTGTCGCATCAGGACGTCATAATTACAATGTTTTTCTAACAGTAACAGTACTGTTTCAGATACGCCTAGAAACAACAACTGTTACAACATTGAAACAATGCGCTTTCGGTGCTGTCAACACTGGCTGAGAGTTTTAATGTAAAATTTTGGCGGGACGATTTCGAAACTTTCAGTGCCATCTTCGACTAAATAATTTGCGAATCGTGAACTCAAAATAATTGAGTCTGTATTGAGTCCTTATTTTCAAATCAATCAAAGCTATATAGTCCACTGATTTAATTACTAAAATCCTACAATAGAACATTTAGAAATTTAGTTGTTTCTGTTTAAATTTGTGCCATCAACGTGCCATCTTAAGGTGAAATGATTAGATATAAAATATACATGATATGTTCATCCTCATATATGTTTGATTGCATGTTTACCTGTCCTTGTTGCTTTGCCCGGTACAGTTGATTTAGAGTATACGCAACAGCGTGTTCCATGGACCGTGATTGGAATCGGAGATAATTGGAAACCGACCGTAGTAGAAATCATATCCGTTGTCGTGATTCACCAGCGAATTAACTGGCATTTTGTTTTAGATTGAATACCTATCAGAAATAGATAACACTGATACAGTGGTGTATCAAGGATTCATGGCATTCATGATGCCTTAAAAATACATCTAATTCATTACTAAAAACCCCAGAGTGACCCCTGTGATGCAGGACTCTTGCTGCACCCCTCAGTCAACTCCTGATCCGCTCATGCGGACTGTCTGACTGATACGTCATAACTCTTCCGATCAGCTGTAGACTCGTTATCAGAGCTGGAAATCATGAAAATTCCATTACAGAGGTGCTAATTTTTCAGCATCTTCTCTGGGGGAGGACCCCTCAAAGAGTTTAAGGTTCTAGAATAACACTTTAAAACTCTGTATTGAATTGTATTGGTAATCATAAAGAAGGGATAAAAATAAACCAAAAACAATCATTCCAGCTGAACATCATCGACTCCTATAAGTCTATCTTAGATTATATTAGTTTTAACGACATGTTATAATCGGTAATGATAAAATACTATATATTTCAGAGTATCTTTTACGATGTTAATTGTCGTTTTTGAAACAAGAAGATTCCTCCTCTTAATTTGAAAGAAACGTGGGGCGGATTGTTTCATGAAAAGCTATCAAATCGTGAGATAGCGAAGTATCATAGATTTAGTCTGACTGATCAAAGTTAGTTTGATGATTATTTTCATAATTACAGCGTCCGGCGCCCGTTGTGTCGTTAATTGATGCGATAATTATGATGTTACTGGGCAAATTAATCAAACTAACCAACAGCATTGGTAATTAACAAGTAATCAGTCATGATATCGCATCGCTCTAGTCCAATTAACTGTATAGGTCAATATTGAATCTAAATTAGTGTTTGAAAGTAGATGTTATTATTATTGAATAAGATTTCTGATGATACCTCATCAGTCTGGCCATGTTGTCAATTTCTTGAAATTTATTTTAAATTTTGTTTAAGAAACAATGTTAATTTTCGGAAAAAGATTTCGGATGATCTCCCATCAACCACTCGGCAGTTCATTTAATTCAAGATCAATTTCTTGAATCTTAAATTTGCTTTTAGAGGAATTTCGTAGTGATTTAAAGTAAAATCACAGGCGTAACTAATTTCTTGAATCTTAATCTTATTGGAAAATGAATGTTTTGGCCATCTTCCTTGAAGTCTGATGTTTGAATGATGAAAAAAATAAAATCCATTCGAAATAAAAGTTCAAGAAGAGTTGAATCAAGATCTAAGCAAACATTTACTAAACATCTTTAAACTTTTTTTCACTTTTCTTTAAACTATTCCTTTGAATTGCATCTGCATTTAAAGGAAGCTTTGACTTTTCATTCTGTGTAGAACGCATTTCATTTTATAATTTGCATCATCAAGTGGAGAAATCTTATATTTACACCTTCTTAATTGATAACTCCGGTTGTTTGCACGGGATAGAAAACTAACGAAGGAGAACCACGGAAGTTAGGAAGTGATGTAAAGGAATCCTCAATACGGCTGTATCGGTATGCCTAGCGACAAGACCCGGTGTCATGTAACGCAACAAAGCGCGGCGCACGCGTACGCTATAATTGCTCGTACACAGCTGCCTTGACTCGGTAACCATTTCAATGTACGCGCGTACGCCTGGCACGTTCCTGCGCTCTGATTGGTCGACAAGTTTGACGTGCTCTCCTCGCGGTATGCCTATATATACAGCCGGTTCGGTCAGAGAGGCATCAATCCGTCGATCGACACTAGACGCATATCGATAATCGGACAACTGGAATTTGGCGCTTTTATTTGAACTAGCTTACAAGAACTACACGATGACAAACACGATCAGAAAATCTGATGAATCAAAACCATCGGATCGCCGGGTATGTAGTGCAACACTCTTTTCCCCTCAAAACGTTCTGCCTAGAAATAAACCATTTTACGAATTATGATTTAAATAATTGTAAATAATAATGATCGAATATTTCGTTATAGGTTATGAAACCAGTGATAGAAAAACGTCGTCGAGAAAGAATCAACAGCAGTTTGAGAGAATTGAAAATCATCCTTGAAGCTGTACTTCATGGGCAGGTATGTCTCAGATTTAGAATTTATTGTTTCCATTTAGATTTGTTAACTGTGATAGGTATTAAAAAGCCATAAAATCGAAACTAGTTATTTGATTCCGGTAGTTCTATTCAATATGATTCAAACGTGATCAATATCAATCCGTTCGTCACAAGGGATCCTCAGATCAGGTGATGATAATAAAACACAAAACATGTAACAAATGCTAAGTGGAGCAGTCCTGATAATTACAGACTGATGTGATAGATATCTATGTAATTGTAAGATATATATATCATTGCTGAATTGCTACCTTATTTACAGATTCCTCGCGACAGTAAGATGGAGAAGGCGGACATATTGGAGTTAACCGTCAATCACTTACGACTCGGTCAAAGACGTCATTTTCAGACGGCGCTGAACTACGATCCGACAGCTATGGATAAATATCGAACTGGATTCAGCGAATGTGCCAGTGAAATCAGTCGATTTTTAACAGCTGCAAATGGTGTTAGCGATGAACTGAAAGGTCGCATTCTAAATCACTTATCGAATCATGTATCCACTATGAGACCAGTACAGAACTTCAATAATTCAATCCGTACACCTCCGACAGTGGACGGCTATTGGCACACCGCAGCACCTCAGTCGCGTATTGTCACATCTGGACTAACTAACTATCGTCAATTTGAGCCGGTAATCGGCTTAAGAAACCGTGCGGACAATACCAACACGAATTCAAACGGATTAAGACATTCACCGAAACTCGCTGTACCACCGACTATAGTTAAGAAAGAATTAGCTAAAGACTTAACATCGGATGACAAACAAAACATCATTGTGCAAAAAGTGCCGGCTCTGCGATTAAGACCATCAAATGAAAACAATATTCCTTCCACACAATCTGTGGACAGCGCCTTTAAACCTATCAAACCCGAACCCCAAGAATGTCATGAAATCGTAACTGATAATTTGAACATCGTGATGCCAGAATATGTGTCTATGTGGCGTCCGTGGTAAATTATGTGGCATCGTTCTGATGAATTTTTTGTAGATGAGTGTAAATACCCTTTTTTGATAAGATCGTTTCAAGAATCTCAAATGTATATAGCAAATTTTAAAGAATTGTAGCCATTATTGTTGAAGCCCTATATATAGTCTATGATTTGTTATTGAATAAATTTGAATTTGAATTATAAACTAATATGAATTATTTCTTCAATTTGTTGACAATGAATTATGGCACCACGGTACCTGCAGGGTTACGGTTTACACTTTTCACTTGACTAAGAGGATTACCCAATGGAGATTAAAGGATTACGGAATTAACGCAACTGACAGGAGGATCATCTGCATTGAGGGAAGAAGGGGCAAAGTTTTGATTCCAAGATTCTAAGGCTCTTAAAAACATTCAATAGAATCGACAGTTATATGTTTATGGCATTACAAAGGATGGCGTTTTATCGAATCATTCGATTATATTCATTTCCCTACTTGATGATCATTTTAAAACAATGCACAAAACGCAACTAATATTACTAGAATATTTGGCGACTTTGGAAAAACAATTCTCCGACAGTTTTTATTTGATTAGATTGAAATCTGAAATTTATAGCAGAAAAGGCTAATTGCATATTATTCACATAATTAGCCAATTTTCAA
>JAYMFW010078211.1:0-10542 GCA_036785005.1 Tubulanus punctatus | reverse complement strand
TTCCAAGAGTGGTAGGTGAGAACAAGGTTTCTCCTTCACGAGGCCACTCCGAATGAAGGAGAAACCCGAAACGAGTCACAGAACAGAAAATCTTGTTTCCAGCTCCCACGAAGATTTTATTTCACCCCGACGATATAATTTTGAATAGATTTCATCGATTTAAACCAGTGCATTTTCGCAATGGGGTACTTCCACTACAGATGATCTTCCCACTACATAGTTGGTGGTAAATATAGTATCTACCACTCATGGTAGGTGAGAACAAGATTTTCTGTGACGATTGAGGAGGGGTTTATACCTGAAACGAGTCACTGAGAATCTTGTTCTCACCTACCCCGAGTGGAAAGCTTGATTTCTCCCCGAAGTTTTAATTCAAAATTTATTTTTACTATGATTTTATCTATATTTTCAAACCATAAGCAGTGGGTGGACATTTATTTTCGCAATGGGTTCCTCCCATTACAAATGCCATAATTGGGGGAGATAATTACTATTGTTCTTATACTCTCCGAGGTTTTTGGTTGCGAGAATATTTCGCTGGTGGCTCGAACTTTTGAACCTTTCGAGTTATGTAATCGGTGTATAATTTCCCCTGGACTACCGAGGCGCGTGTGTTTGACAGAATGATTATGAGGGGTGTCACCGGTATCGGATCACGACACGAAATGACGTCAACGAATAACCGTAACAACACGAAATACCGGCTATCGTGGAATAGCTTTACGATGATATCTCATGGATTCCACTAACGAAAAGCAAATTTGAGCTAAAAATTTGGGTGAAGATTTTGCTATTTTTCTCCAAAAGTCATAACATATTACCTTAAACTACACTGTATACGCTACGGATTGCAATTTCAATCATTGTCATAGCATTTATCAACCATCCAGTGATTTGCCCTTTTCCATTTTTAGGGGGGTCTTATGAAGCCCCTAGCCCCCTGATGATTTTTAAGATATGGAAAAGTTTTGGTTGGATCAACAAAGGGACACATAATAAATTAAACTTAAATATTTGGGAGGAGGAATAATGGCTCGTTTTTCTGCTACAGGCATTCAAACACTGTCGTTACAACGATAGTTATTCTCCCAACGAAATAAAATGGCACGGATAACTTTCCTGTGTCATACCTCCCTCACATTCTACCACGAGTGGTAGGTGAGAAAAAGATTTTCTATGACGAGTGAGCGTTTTCTTCTGGAAAAACCGATTTTATCGATTCAAACCAGTGCGGCGGGTGGACACATATTTTCGCAATGGGTTCCTCTCAATACAAATGCAATAATCGGTCTGCATTGACAGGTTGACAGAAAATCCATTCCCTTCGGATCAATTTGAGCAAGACGATTTTCTGATGATGAAATTTCTTCTTTCACCTTTCATCTCAACACAAAACAAAAATTGCAACTGACTCAGTCTTCGAGTACCTGGATATCGAGCATTTCTCGTTGCCTAGCGACCATCTCCTCACCGTCAATAATGACTTCTATATCAACAGGCAGCAACAAAAAAAAGAGACTTTTTGTTGCCCCATATGCAGAAAGTTGCCAAAAGTTGTCTGGCTAAAAGATAACAGATTTCATTCTAATTATCAGTTGTTTCAGAGATAACAATTGGATGCAACAATATCTTTATCGAGAACAATACTATTCTCACAATGGCATTGTTATGATTATACAAATGCACGTATGGATTTTAATCTGCAAAGATTTCGTATTCCCATCTGCAACAAATAGACATACCGGTTCTCTAAAATCAAAGTTATGAAATTTAAACTTCTTAAAATGTAAGTTTATGATAGCCAATCAGAAATCTATGAAACTTTTATTTTCAGCATTTTCGATATAATATTAAATATTTATCAGAAGCCGTTGATTTTGTTGCTCTTCACAATTTCAATGACGATATGGTATGATATCATATGATATAACTTTATTTATCCCAAAGGTCCAACACATTGTTGATAACATATATAACTAACTCGTGCTTAGCATTTTATGTAATTCAAATTTGACATATACAAAAACTTGATCAGATTCGTACGATTACTTTTGTTGTTGCAATTAAATAATTCTTTGTATATAAGCGTGTTTGGAAGATCTTACCCATAGTACAGTGGCGCCACCCTGGTGGCTGAGCTGGCATTTCTAGATCCAATCGGTGCTGGCATTTTGAAGTATTTCTTGGCAGGGATTCAGAAGTGTGCATATTATTCTAAAGTAATTTAAGGAGAGGAACGATATAAATAATCGCCTCGACGTCTGTATCGTTATTTATCATCAACTCGTTACTGATCGGAGCGACGATAACGATTCGAGTGTTTTGAGCCGTTTTGAAATTAAGGATTAGAACGCCGGGGAAATTCTGTAATATGGGATTCGTAACCAAACGCGAAAATAAGTCTGAGAAGATCTTTCGAAAAATTGAACTGGATAATGGCCCGTTTACGTAGCCTCGAGGAAAGATTAAGTTTCCAACTTGAAGTGGATATTCAAGCTCATAGGTTTAGATGAAGTTTAAGCTCAGAGATGATGTTTGCATATTTTATTCTCCAGCCATAGATTTAGAAGACAGTGTCTTAGCGGTTAGCATACTAGACTGTCATACAGAGGTCGTGGGTTCCATCCCTGAAAGATGCAGAGTTTGTTGGCCGCAGGTTCTTCTCTGATCTCCTTCCCTGTAATCAGGAAAAAGTAACCACGGTCCCGCTTATAATGAGATACAGTTCATACTAGACTGTCACACCGGAGGTCGTGGGTTCGATCCCCGGTAGAAGCAGACTTCTTCTCTGGTCTCCTCCAATCTAATGCCTCTTGAAGTATTGTAGTAATGATCTGGAGAAATTTTAGATGGTTAAAAACACTCGTGAAAACGCATGCAGCTCCGTATGCAGCTGATTTCTAATTACAAAAGTTTTCACTGGGGTGGAAATAGCTGCGAAGAAAAAGCTCGAAAAAAACACTTCGTGATAACGTAGCAGCTGATTTCTGGATGCAGACGTTTTCATGGGGACAGAAAAAGCCACAGGAAAAAGCTGCCAAAACCGCTCGTGAAAACCAGGCTTTATACAGTACACATTTCCAATAAATAATTGAAGTAACAGTTCGACTCTTATGATAATAAAAACGGGTAGGATGTTTAAAGAATGGTTGCCGATGCGCTCGATATTAAATGAATAAAGTGATGGACGGGTCTCCGGAGGGTATACATATGAAAATGTTATGAGTTTAGCGTCTGAGCTCGTCCTCTGTCGTTCCGTAAAACTAATATTGACATTTAATGCAATAAAGTAACGAGCGCGGTATATTCTTCTTTATTTGATGGTTGCCGTCAGGCCAAACCGAATTAGTCGTTAGGTTATTTGACGTAAACGAATTAGAAAATGTTTTAACACAAGCCCATGAAAGCTGGGTATGAATCAATGAATAAGTCAAACAGTTAGTTAGTTAATCAGACAGACAGACAGACAGACAGACAGACAGACAGACAGACAGACAGACAGACAGACAGACAAATAGACAAATAGACAAATAGACAAAC
Source organism: Tubulanus punctatus (assembly GCA_036785005.1). NCBI lineage: Eukaryota > Metazoa > Nemertea > Palaeonemertea > Tubulaniformes > Tubulanidae > Tubulanus > Tubulanus punctatus. The sequence goes on along the minus strand of JAYMFW010078211.1, from coordinate 7,002 downwards.
AGACGGACGAATCATTCAATCGTTTCTGCATAGCGAGTCGCTTAGCAGTTTTTGATTATTAAAGTTTCTGTTTTTTCGGCAGAAACTTTATTATTATTGGCGTGTTTATTATTCTACGGCTTTCGAACTGAAAACCTCCAAAAGTCATAGTCCTCCTTCGAATTTCTAAACGGATTTACTTGAAACTTTCAATATACCTAAATCATATCAATACGCATCGATCAAATGGACAGGATTTTTTTATACTCGCAGCCGTAAGGGCCACAGCAGGGTCTAAAATGTATTTCTGACACAATATAGGGATTAACTCCGCTCACGCTTGTGAACACGACCAAAATAGCACAATACTTTAACTCGTGTGCTCAAACTTTTTAACAAGAACATAACAAGTCCTCCATGGGACATAGGTATCAGCGTCAGGCCCGCGATCAAATGTGGGTTGGAGCGGGAATTTTGATATTTGATTTTTCAAATTTCTATAACATCCATATATACCATATTAATGAATCAATTTGACACTATTCAGTCAACTAATGGGATAAATATGCAATTTTATCGATTTTTTAAACGTAAGTTACTACTCATCTTTAACAATGAATTATTAACTGGCAGAGCCTATACACAGGTTTGAATCACAGTATCACCGGTGGATTTTGATCATGTAACTGGTACCAGCACATAGACATGGACAGGATGAGAGAACCCCGTTATTAAAGATTGGGATTATACCTGGTGACAAAATACAGGGATTAAGTGCATTAGTGAATAGATTCAGGCTTGCGTACCGGTATTTAAAATTCCTAGTTAGTTCTCCACTATCATGGTAATTCATTGGATGATTGTATTGTGGGCCTGGGATCGAAACTGGGTAGGGGCATGCCATTTGGAATTTCATTTTTCATTACTTTTATATGACCACATGGTTACCAGTATGCCTACCCGGAATATAATTTCGACCAGTTATCCTTAGGGGGGCAGAAACGAGTTATCGCTGCTTTGTAGCTATATTTATGAATCTCTTTCTACCAGAGATAGATACCTTAGCGGTGGCGGCTATTTGCGCATTAATTAGAAGTTTCAGATGATTATACATGCATTCATTTCACATCTCCTGTAATTACCGATGCTCTGTTTTCTATGGCAACTACACGAATTTGTCCAGTGTTCACTAATTGCAGCTGATCGACGTGTACCCCGAGAGATACTCATTATGACGACGTTCAACGATATATCGAGGATATATCATATATCCGTACTTGTGTCCGCTAGCGCAAAGTCGGCTCCATTTACCCACGTTACCCACGTTGCACGAACATCGATTATATTGACAATGAATAAAGTGCAATCTATTCATCCGTTTGATGTAAATGTCCATAGACTAACGTTATTCCTTTCATTTCAATGACGCGCTTCATTGATAAATGGATCCTCACGGCGTTAGACATCAGCATGATAGCCACTCAGTGTTTTCATAAAATTCACCGTCGTCCAGAATCATTCTTAGTCGCGTTCAGACGAGCGAATTTGGCACGGGCCAAATTTGGCCCAGACCGATGTCACACGAGCGTTTTCCGGTGCCAAAAAGGCCCGGGCCAGGCCCGTGCCAAGTTTGGCCCGGCACAAATTCGCTCATGTGAACGCTCATCGGTTCCTGGTCCGGGCCAAATCGTTAACTGCACTCTTCTGAACGCAGCTATAGTTTAACGAAACTACTGAATACCTAGATTGTTACCCGACAAATTATCAATTTAATTAACTCTTTAATCGTGTCGTCGATTTGTTAAGGACATATCAGAAAGCCAAGATAGATATAATAACAGTCAAACGTGCAAAAACTATCAGAATTAACAAAATGTATTATAGTTCGCTCGAAAAATGATAACAAAATATTAAAATGACGCAATGAGCATAACCGATCCTTTTGAAAAAGCAAATAGAAAGCCGATTAAGTAATCATTCAGATAAAGTATATAGTTCTTTTTTCCGGTCTTGTAAATGTATTGAAGCATTAGTTGGAGTCAGTGCACGAATAAATGAAAACTATCGTTAGATAAAAGGAACATATATCAAATAATGACAACGATTTAAACACATATCCTAAAAAGATGTGTTCATAATCTATTCAATTAAATTGATTTTCATAAAAAGCACATTAAAATATGGCACGGAAAAGGAACAAATGATTAACAAAAATCGTAAGAGAAAAATGGTGAAAAATGATTATATAGCTTTTTATGATGAGCCATGCAAAGCCTTATCTAAAAATCAATTCAGGCGCGGCTTTAGGGTAAAAATGCAACTTTGAAAATCTCCATCGACAGTCAATCACGGATGAGTTTCTGAAATGTTTTACTAACTAATTAAGCTCGTTGATTCTCTCGTCGCAGCCGCTTGCGTTTTCCATCAAAAAATCATTAACGCATCACCTAGCTCGCAGCGACGACGAAAACATCCCGCGGCGATTTTTCCCAATAATCGACTACAAACTCTGTTCTAATTACGCTCGTACATTACAATGTTAATTTTGCCTCGAGTCGTTTACAAAATATTGTTTTATTTCTCCCCGTAAAAATATGGATCTAAATTGCTTCTTTTTTTAAATTGAGTGTTTTCTAAATATTACCTTCTTCGATTTAAGGAAGAAAATGTTATAAATAGAATAATGAATGTTTGTTTAGTAATCAATTTAAGCGCATCGTACCTAAGCGAATTGTGATCCATTATATTATTGACGCACCATTGAAGTGCAGCCTAGAGAAATTTTTAAAAAAGTGAGTTCAGTCGTACTTTAAAAGTTACTGTAGTCCTAGTTTTGTAGTCCTATATACTCCTAAACATTTTCTGTCTACTAAAAGATAACAGATTTGATGGTTTGAAATAATAATTGTTTCAGAGATAACAATCGGATGCAACAATATCTTTATTGAGAACATTACTATTCTCACAATGACATTGTTTATGATTATACAAAAGCTCGTATTTATTTTAATCAGCAAAGATTTCTTAATACAAAGACAACTGATAGATATAAAAACTTTATAAGGTGAATATGGAAGTTTTAGTTTAGATATTTAGCTCATCAGAACCGTTGAGAGTCAGCGGGAAAATTACCTGAATCTTTTTTCCGAAAGTGCTTTTAAATTGTCAAAGATTTATACACAGATAACATAAAACTATTCATACAACCGTGCAAACCCAATGCACACTAATATTTACTCAGTGGCGGTGGTATCAGCCCGGCTAGCTCAGTCGGTAGAGCATGAGACTCTTAATCTCAGGGTCGTGGGTTCGAGCCCCACGTTGGGCGCTATACTTTTTCGTTTTTTTAGTTAGATGATTTAAAGTGTCACAATATACGTCAGCAAATGCATTTTTAAAACTAACTTCCATTTACAGAAATAAAATCTATACACTTCATGTTTCAACAAAGCAGTTCACACAACTGTTCCTTGCACACTTATCTGAACTTTTTCTACACATTTCGCGGAGCTTGCAAAGTAAGTGGTACAGAAGGCTTTAGATAATTGGTGTGTTTTGTGAGGTTATATAAAAGGGCGCCGCTACGGATTTCCATAGGAGGGTCAAATTTACTTCAAGGTGGAACTTTCATTGCGAGGTTGCGAGCGCCGAGGACGTAAGCAAGAGCATTTTGAACATTTTGAAAATTAGATCCACGGCGAAGCGAACTCCTAGAACTCCCGATCTGGATTTCGCCGAAAAAGATGCCTTGAAAAATAAGCAGAACTAGAATTCGAAAGGGGGTCGTTCTGACCGACCGACCGACCGACCGACACCCCACCCGCCCCCCTACGAAATCCCTAAAAAAGCCGCTCTATTTCACGTGGATAATGTGTTTTATTGTTTTTCAGTCATTTTAAAGTCTCGGTAACTTCATTCACATTTCGCTCAGTTATTTTCGAGCTAAGATTCCTCATTATTTCTATAGTAAGTTCGTCCTTATTGAACTGTAATTTCAAATATATCTTTACCTATTTATATATTTTCTAAGTAATTTGCACGCGCCTAACAATAAGTTAATTGATTATCTTTTGTTACTTTCAAATTCACCGCCTGATGCCTTGAACAGCTTGAAATCTGCAACAATTTAAGGTGCTAAGTGGAGATGCCGGGGGCAGGGGCGGATCTGGGGGAGGCTGCCTCTCACTTGAAGTTGCCCTTGTCTTTTTCAATGTGAAAAATATACGTGGTCAACTTACTTAACTTTTAAATATGCATACTTTTATGGTCTAGATTGCACATTGTTTAAATGATATTCGTGCGAATTTGAAATATAAACTATAACAGCTCGTGAAGGAGAAAATTGACACTCGTCACAGAAAATCTAGTTCTCATTCTCACCTTCCACTAGTCACAGATTCTTTATTTCTGACATAACAAATCATATTAGAAACGTTCAATTATACCTCTAGGGGGGGGGGGATTAAAATTTTCCACTCGTGGTAGGTGATAGCTCTTTTCAGGTTTTCACCACTCCTCAAGCCTCGCAAAGTGGAAAAACCTCTCTTGTCACAGAAGACCTTGTGCCTAACCAGCCACGGTCCTGTTATGGATAACATCTACATATCAAATCTTGCGTGAATTTTCCAATACTCCAAGTAAAACTAATTCAGCTAATTAACGGAATCGATACACTGGCCATGTCTTATCAAATCTTTAGAAAATTATTTATCCTTCGTCAAAATTTCCGGTAAAAAAGCAAATATGGTATATTTTAGATGCACGGCTGTGAACCTGCAGTGAAGGATAATTACAAAAGTCATTAACTAACAATCTGATTTTCTCTGTCGAAACAATAAATAAATTTGTAGAAACGATGTGGCTATATGACACATCGTGCGCGCAGTTAACAATGACGAAATTATTATTAAACTTTCTTACCTGCAACGGGTGCCGATGAAACCAGTAAAACCAAACACAAACTCAAAACCGCTACCTTCATCATTTTCAATGCGTCGTGTCGATTCAAATTAATTCCACTTAAATCTCTGACAAATCCCTATTTATATATTTTCCTCCTCGTTTAAATCCAAAATTTCCCGAAACTTCTACTAAGATTTAGTATTAACCGTTTGTTCTGTTCCGAGCTACTGATACCGTTAGGTGTATATATTATATTCGTGTCTGTTTCTAGTCGTCTGTTCCCTGCGTTTGACAGCCGATCGCAAGAGAGAGAGAACGTATCCGACGAAAATTCGACGATGTGGTTGCCATTGGCAACGCGAAGACGTCGACGAGGGATGGGAATTTCGTCAGCGATATTTGTTGCGAAAAGTGAATTATTCTTCCCCGTCTCGTCGACCCTTGCGCCATCTGGACGATAAAAATGTGACTAAAACTGGCAATCAATTCGATTCAGTAGCCAATAGAAAAGTATAAGATATATAATGTTGAAAACGAACAAAGAAGAAACCCGTTTCAATATTTTTGTACTCGCCACGTTTCATTATTCGACGTTATCGCCGAATCCTTCTGTTTGTCAATGTCTCAGTTTATCGACGATATCGTCGGACGTCGACATCACAAAATTCGCGTGCAGGCGTGACCGTTGCCTTAGCCGTTCGTTCGTCCGTCCGTCTATAAAATCTTATACAATATTTCTATACGTCATTGTAAAAACGTAAGGTTCAATTGTAACCGATTATATAATAGTTCTCAATGAACCGAACTGGTGTTCCATATTGCGTGGCCGTTTCAATCCGATTTTTCTTCGACTTTTTATTTTTCAATACGAATTTTCTGCGAATTCGGTATACAAATGTAAATTACGGATATGCCATCAGATTCCCGATTCGAGATTCAATAAATGAGAAAATTGGGTTTTAATGGGTGTAGATTTCGCCAACGACATTTCAATATAATTAAAGGTAAGTCCTTGACTATTATTTGTAACGCAGTGACGTTCTGGAGTCGAGTATGTATTTACTAGTGGGACAACTAGCGTTAATTCAGAACTATAAACAATTTGACGACCGTGGCAGTTCCCCCAAAGCCTCAATTACTAGAATAACTAAACTTTGAAAAAATATACAGTATTTACAGATGACGAATCGTTAATACAAACATTAACGGTGTCAAGCCTTTTACGTTTTAATATTCATAATCGTTTATCAAATGATTGTAGCGCGCTTTAGATGTTTTTCGATAGACTTTCATTTTTATTTCAAACGGTGTGTGGTAGAACTTTTATGCCTTTTAGGCCAAACAAATTGATGACTGGTTTCTCATTAAACTTTCAGAGATGACATTTTTTATCACGAAATTCGGGCAAAATAAATTCATGGCTTAAATATCGCATGCGGGCGCATTCTTCTAATTGAAAACCAATGGAAAATTTGCTGTAAGTGACACTGGTGGTTTTGAAAGTGATGGTGTAGGGTGGGGTATTTTCTGTCCCTGGTTTTGGCTTAAAACAGGAAAAACAGGAATTCTCGTCATGAATTGTGTAATCGACCTTGCCTTCCGCAACATGTCGACGTTTTTGAACTGAAAGAAATCCATCTAATATTAGAATAATTCGAGTGCATAACTTACCATGGAAGACCATTGCGTCAACCAATACGCCATCGAGTCGGATTTTCAATAGATTTATGCAAAACCCAACCCTAATTCTAGGGCTTCTAAAATGATGGACCTGTTGTGAAAAATGATCAGGGCCGAGTCCATATAGGTTATGGGTGGAACAGTTACACAGGCACTATGTCTATCACGATGCAAGTTACGATTTACTAAAAATTGACAAGGGGTGACAACGATTTCGAAGAAAATTTCTTTCATGGGAGAGAGAAAATGAAAAAAAACTCAAGTGAGTTGTTTGATTTAAGTCAAGTTCTTTAATTCGATATTTCTTACACAAAATAAACGAAAAATCTGTGACGTCATCAACGGTTATCAGTTACGAGTGACAACACCTAGCGGTAGTAGATTGAATTATTAGCATGTTCCGCACTTCTTCCTGCACATGACGTCCCTGTGTTTTTGACT